>QDEB01004006.1:0-11017 GCA_004193795.1 Asbolus verrucosus | reverse complement strand
TGTAATTGGGCATTTGCTTGTTGAAAATAAACTTTATTATTATTATTATTATTTTATTCGATAGTTTTCAAAGGTGACTTTTTAAATAAACACCCGTTATTATACATATACATAAAATAAGTGTTCAAATTTTACAAGTTTTCATTTTCCGCCTTTTATTTTTTTTGGGTCTGAGCTTTAAAAGTGATGTCAAAAATCATTAATAATAATTATGAAAATGTTATTCTTCCTGAAAAATTTTTCAAAGTGCAAGTATGATTATGAGGATTTTGCACTTTATTGACGATATCTGGGAAAAACAATGATTAGTTTAAATTCTCAGTAAAATTTTTCTGATAAAAATCACAATTGCTTGATAACCGAAATAAAGTTTAGAATTTACGCTCTACTGAGAAAGGTCGATTGACCCTGCTGTAAATCACTTCCAACCAACTTTTCAAAAGATTACCAGTGGGCAGGACCGCAGCGTAAGCACTTTGTTTATTATTAGTAAGTAATATATAATTTAAAACAATTGGAAGACTGTACATAATTCATAATTATACACACAGCTCTGCTTATAGGTGCATGGTCGCGGCGAAGTTGGTGGACTTGCCTGCATAATTGCGCAGAGCAGGTTGACTATGCGCGGCGAAGGGCTGAGCAAGACGAAAACCAACTGACCATCGTCTAGGGACAATGATTCCGACTCATTTGAATAAATCAACGTCTGGTCATCCAGCAAGAGAAAAAAATCACCGAGCGCACGGCATTTTCTGTCGGTAATTACACGAAACGAGTTTTGTTTACACATGCTTCAAGTCTCGTCCGGTGGTCGAAAAGCGCAATGATTAATTGTTATCCATGAGCTAACTTCACGTTAATGACGTATATGTGTATTTACGGCCACTTTTGATAAATCGTCGTTAACCGATCGGCTTTCGCGACTCTTTGATTCGTGCGTGGGTGCTGATCGCAATCAATTACTCTCAACAACAATCATTCAGTACTCTGTACAAAAATCCCACCGTAATTATCCGATAATCCAGCACAATACCCGGTGATTTCCTGAGCTTTCATTACCTTCATTGTTGGCTCCTCTTTGTCGCAAGCTCGTTCATTCTTCGCACTGCCGAAACAAAATGATAGCCTCGCAAAAGTTTCCAACCCGACGTAAAATAGTTATCTTCGATTCAGAGAAATTTCTAAGGCGGCAGCTCTTTTCTTTCTATTTTTCTTCGCCAACTGCTCGACAAGGGAACGTTCAGCGCAGTTCATTGAGGCCGCGCCAGCCCCGAAAGGATTAAATTTGAATCAAGAGAATATTAATTGGCGCGTAATGGCCTTCTGGCAACATTTGTGGGCGACACACATCCATCAAGGACATTAAGAAGCGTCACGCTATAAGCCATTAGGCAAAAATAACACGCGCCAGGACAATCGCACAAACGTCACTGCAGGGGTGGACCCACAGGAATTGCATTTCAGCATCACGACCGATTCTTTAATTAAATGAGCGGTAGCAGCTCGTCCGCTTTTACACCACATTTTTCTTTGTGACGTGATATTTGCTTGAAATTGTTTCAGTAATTTATTAATTTCGTCTGCAGACAACCTTTAAATGTTGCCAGTTTGCAACAAAATCAATCTAAACTGTTATTTTGATACGTTATGTGATGATAATTGCTGAAAGCACGATTTGAAGTTAATTAAAATGGTGGAAGGTATTCACAACACGTGTTTCTTTTTCAGCATCATAATATCTATATTTATTATTTTATGATGTATATAAATTTTAAATTGAGATTTGTGGTATTTTGCTGTAGTATATTAACCTCTTCCGCTTTTTTTTGTAATGGTAATAAATTCCTGATATTAAAAACACACTTCATTAAAATGATTTCACAGCTATTTATTGGGGTCATGTGACTATCAGCAACTGTTCTTTTCGGTGGTGGATTTGGCATCCTCTTCGTCAACGTCCAGCTAATTGCTCGTAAAATGAAATTCATAACTCCCAAGCGTTGTATTGGTGTAGTACTCTTGTAGAGATGGGTGGTATACACGGTCCAGCAGGCAGGCACATCCTACGTGGTAACAGCGGCCACCGCGATGATAGGTGGCGCTGCGGTCGGACGAGCGTTTGCAGGAACACGGTCCAGGTGACAATTGACAAACCTGAGTTGGTGTCAGCGCATCCTGCTGAACGATGGCCACCTCGTCGTTTTTTCTGCTGGCATAATGGAAATTGCATGTGCACAATTATTTCGTTCCGGCGAAGGAACATCGAGAGGCTGGCCGGCCTAATGGGAATCACAATACATTACCCCTGTATAGTGTGTATTGACTAAGGTTGACAAATGCCCGCTGCTCCACTACACAAAGCTGCTTTTTTACGATTCCTGCAAGAAAGAATTTCCGTGTTCTCGCCTTGAGCTTTACCAGAGTGCATTCAATCGTTAATCATGGGAATACGGTTCGTGTCTTTCGTTTCGAGTGTTGTTCACTTCGGGAATAATAGTTTCAGTTTGATTTCTGCTTGCCTCGGAATAAATCATTCGGCACGGGACAGTCAACCCCCGACTAATGTAACAGTCGTCTTTTTCACTTAACCAGCAGTGGAGACAAACGTTAATTTTGACGTTAAGACTTATTAATTTACGTTATTTCAGCTCTCAGTTGCCCTAAAATATGTACTGTATATACCCAAACCTATGTTCATTTTATGGCTACTTCTTTATGATTTTATTTTATACATATTTCAGTTTATGCTGTTTTTCTCCATTTTCTTGGCTTCACGTTTAATTTCACTCAAATTAAATTAACGTTTTTTTGTTTAAACTGGGCGAAACATATTGCAACAAAATTAATCTCTTTGAAACTCTTCCAAAAATAATAATAGTTATTCACTTTAACTTTTTGAAAATTTCATAACAAAACTAATATATTTTACTTTATTTCTGCGATGTGATTTCGCCTGGGTTAACGTTAGGTATTATTGATTATATGGATTACCATATTTCAACCTATTTAAAAAATATTTTGGAATAAATTACGAAATGGAAGTAGCTGAAATACCGACACAAGTACAAAAATAAAAAAACCACAACCAAAACAAGACAATACAACAGGATTATAATAATAATATTTACTTTTTGCTTTGTTATTGAAAATATTTAGTTTTAGCTATAAAATGTTTGTATGTATACTAATAAGTAATTTGCAAAATTCCTTATTCCCAATCTGAAAATATCTTTGCGATGAATAAAAGAATTAAAGAAAATAAAATAAATAAATTATCAATAATATTTTCCAAAGGAGAAAAAATACCAAGAGAATAGACAGAACATCGAAATAACGAAAAAGGTAAGTATAAGACTAACCAAACACAGAAAAACTTTGAAATACTTAAACATCTCATCTAAATACTGATTTATGCTGCTACAGGTTGACTGGTTCTTCAGTTTCATTTCGTCATCGTCTGTCATAAATGAAAGCGTTTAGTAAAATTATACATCATAATACAAAACTGCAATATAATTATTATTGTTTATTCAAATCAAATTCTGTTTCTCCTGTTATATTCATAAACATTCAATAAGAATTATCAGTATTTGTCAAAAGACAGTTTAAAAAAATGGCAAAATATTATTCATTCCTTTACAGATATTTTAAAATAACAAATTAGTGATACAGTTTTAATTAGTTATAAAGAGTTTTAGCAAATGTCAACAATCATCTTCTTGTGTGCCTTTTTTTTGTAATTACGAACAATTTCAGTAGAAATTATTACAAAAAAATAATAAATACACTAACTGAAAAAATATGAATTCTTCGTTTTTGAACAAAATTTGCATTATAACAAAATGTTTCAATAATTTAAAATTTTTTTTCTACAATTTTCAGTTTTTATTTACGCAACCCTTGGGTGCGGTATGTTATATTCTCTATAACAAAGAATTGATTAAATGATTACTACGTGTAAGGAACGATCTATTTTGATTTTTTAAATATGATTTATAATTAAAACAACCCCCATCAATGTATCAGAGGGGTTGGTGTTGAAAAGGCATTATTGAAAACTTTTTGAAGAGTGAAAAAATTAAATTAAATTAAAAGAGAGTATAGGATAAAACATTGTCATCTCAAGCGAACAAGTGAAAAACCAATTACTCCGTTTGCTAACAACTGACTTGCAATTTAAGAGACACATTTTTCAGAAATTTATAAAAGTAGAAATAAATTTGTACTGTAAAGTTCACAAAGACAGAAAAAAATGTTAACCGTAAGAGCAAGTAGTAAAATTTAAAAATCAAATAAACGTGTAAGAATAAGGAAAACAAAATTTGAAAAGAAAATAGAATATTAAATCAAGGATCTGTACTCACCGTAGTTTTAGATAAGCCAGTAAGAAAGTAATTAGAAAGTAAAAAGTTGTAGGTTTCAGAATTATCCTTCTCAGGTAATAAATGGTAATAATAGAAAAAATAAAAAATGATGTGCAGCAGCATGGTATAAAAAATGTACAACGTTAAATCAAAATTATGAACAGGTTTTTTCCAATCAAACTATTAATTTTCTAGAAAATCAAATTTAGTTATTTTATCTTTTTTTTTCAATTTTCAAAAAATTTTTAACGTAGTAAATTAAGGAAAATGAAAAATAAATAAAGCATAAGAATAATATTGGCAATATCATAAGGAGACTTTCTCTAATGAGAAAAATTTCTAAAGAAAATAAGGTGAACGACTCATGACCAATGTGTATGACTTCAATAGTAATTACTATATATATGAATGGGAAATAAGATACATAACGAACAAAGATATCAAAAATAATGTCCGAAAAAAAATATGCAAGGAAGTAAAAAAAATTAAGAAAAACATGAAACAAAGAAATTTCTAGCAACAAACAAACAAATGGTGAGAATGGTAGAAGAGATCTTAATTGACAAAGGTAAGTAAGCAAGTAAATGAACGAGGAAACGTAAATAAATAAGGATTGTCTTGAAATTATTACAATTACATTAATTTTGTTGGAATTATTTAGAATTTTAGGGACTACTACAATTTATTAAAGCTGAAGCTCGTCTAATTACTGCAGATTTGATTAAATTGCTTTGAAATAAACATAAATTACTTGAAACTTCTACAATTACGTTGAAATCTTTGAAATTAATTAAAATTAGTGGAGCTGTGAAAGTAATATGTACGCAGACATTCCATAATCGACTGAGATGCGAATTGATAGAATTACCTACTTTGGAATAATAGTTTCGGTTTGATTTCCGCTTGGCACCGAATAAATGATTCAGCACTCGTCTCCATCTGAAAGCTCCCATCCAAGCTGTATATAATTTTTGCATAAAGTCTCCCTCATTGTCCCGATCGACGTCTTCAGGGAGCACTAATCGACAACACGCCATCAAACTTTAACGAATCGAGGGTAGTCGGCGAATTCATCATCATCGACAGTGTCGCCGCGTTTCCTACCACCTCCCATCAAAAATTCATGGACGAGGGTCCGGAGCCGGAGTCATTGTGTCCGGTAATATATGATCCGGTCTCTGGAATTAATAGTTGCGAGATTCCGCGAGCGTTTACTGCCGGGCGCATCAGATTAGAGACATTAACGGACCAAGGACCGGCATTAATTTCACTCTTTATGGATACGGGGAGACACTTGTTAGCGACTGAATGTCTGCTCTTGTGACGGCACCGCCCGGAACGTCGCCCATATGGGGCCGGAGCGGGACTCCCAAATCGCAGGAACCTGGAATGGAACGACTCTGTTGGCATTCCAGCGGCCTCATAATCGTGGGCTTATGGAAGGGGCCAAGAAGCCGGCAGACTTTGATGGGTCTATGCTCGGCATTGTTGCTGCTCATCGTGGTTTGTTTATGGAGATTGTCGGGCAATCGATGGACGTCTTACGTTCTTTAGGCCTCCACTGGACATAACGCATTCGAAAGGTATCTTGTTGGAACGAAATGCGCGTTACGCAAATTGCTTTCTGTTTTAATAGTTTGGGTAGATTGGAAATACGCCTTTTATTCGTTTCCAAGTTTTCTAATCAATGTTTATTACTGTAAACTATGTTGCAATACTACAAATAATATTAGAATAACTCTTCAGTTTTATTACTCTAATCATCTCGATTCAGGAATTTATAGCCGCTTCCTCGAGAATTAATTGTGCTATATCATCCCAGAGATTCGTTTGCGCGTTAATAAATGTTTATTCATTAATTTATCTTCAGTTCGACGATTCAGTCAATGTCTCTATAAAAAATTATTTTAAAAAGTCAATTAACTTTATACTTAATAATTTGTAATGCGCTGCAGAATTATTGAACCTGACAATGTGTTCTCATAGTCTTAAATCCACTGTCCATGTGATTTTATTTTTGTTTATAATTCAGCAATAATTTGATAAAGAAAACCTTTTCAGCACTCTTCTGTAATTGAATTCACAAAGATTAAAGCACATTTTAATTTAAAATCTTTGTACTGGAGCTTTAATAAAACTTTAACAACTGTTTTTACGTTTTAAATATTAATGGCTTAAGTTAACTTTTTCTTAAAGTTGGCAATAATCTTTTTGTGTTTTATTTTTTAAATCTGTTTGAATTGATTTGTTTGAGGTTACATTTTGATATTTTAATCAAAATTTTGGTAAATTGTTTAACCAAAATGCCAAAAACTGGAACCATGAAAATATTTTTCTTTACAGTTTGTTATGGCCTCTTTGCATTTTCGTGCCAATTCTGAGTAAAGAGTCAAATGATGTTTGGTGATACTTATGTTGTTACGAATGCATCATATACCTATAGTAAGAAAATGCCAAATGGCAATGACGACTGCCGACGATTTTTGAAACTCAGTCTATTATTTTATTATTGACTGAATTCTCACAACATAATAAATTGTTCTAAAACCTTTTAAATTTATGTTTTTTACCTAGTTTTATTCAAATGTGAAAACCATATTTTGAAGTAATAAAAGGGTAAGACGTTTTTGACTACAGTTTTTACTTTTCTTAACCTTATAAATCCATATCGTCCCCTTAATAAGAAAAGTGCCTAACTCCATTTTGTGTATGAATTGTGCAATAAATACCATCTGACAGCAAACTTTTCGAGCTATTTGCTGAGAACATTGCCGATCTTCCAAAGAATTCCAGAAACTTAACGTTTCTGTCTGGAAAAGTCTAAATCCGAAGGCATTCTATTTTTACACTAAGTAAATTGTTTTTTAGCTCTACTGCAAAATCAGTAAAAGGTTCTTGTTAAGACGACGATATGTAGATATGTATGTACACCGATTATGTATTTTATATAGCAGTATATAAGTAGAAAATTGAAGTTTGAAATTGAACTATAAAATAATATTGTTTTTTTTAAACTTCTTAGATATGACGTCACCATACATTGTAACAACTTTTTCCTCCATTTTTTTAAGAAAAATTTTTTGGTAAATGCAAATTTTTAAATAATTTATTTTATAAAATTTACCATTTTTTTATTAGGGCATCGTGAAATGTCTTGTGACAGAATCCTCAATTACTGTAAGTTCATTCGGAAATGGCAAAGTTTTGCATTATCTAATTGTTGTTCTAATTGATTTAAGGCATCTGATGTAGTTCTTTAGAAGGTTTTTTTTAAGTCAATATTTGTACCATATTTTAAATCAAAAATCTTTACATCTTTAAAATAAATAACTAAAAAACTATATTTACAAATTTTTAAAACTGCTACGTTTACAGTGAAAAATAAAGTGTTTAATAGTATAAAAACGGGAGCAATACATGTTAAAGCCATATGTATGAAGTTGAAAAAATAGTATCTATTTCAGTTTATAGACCTTTGCCATTCCAAATTTTAAATTTCTTATTTTAAAATAAATGATAGTGTTGATTCGGACTTATGTGGTACGTCCTGTGTATGTATTATAAAAATTTGCCAAATAGCAAATAGTACGCAATAATCAAAAATTTATGCTTCACCTTCAGAAGATGGCAGATCGATAATGTTTAAATTTAATGAATAACACTCAAAATCAACGACAGAAATAGTGGGATATTTAATGAATTCTTACAATTTGAAAACTTACCTACATCCAGGTTGAGAATTTTGATAATATTTCACTGATGTCATTAATTATATCTTCAACTGGAATAATTTCATGAAATTCCTATAAACATAATAGATGCAAGATTTGGACATGAGTAAAGCTATAAAATAATAACAGTGATATTTATTTATAAATATATATTTTTACCTATAGGTTTTATTAGATTTTTAAAATCTTATTTATATTAATTGTTCGAATTTCATAAAAATTAACTTCCAAATTTGGTTTCAAACATGATGAAGATCTTTTTGAAATTTTGTGTTAAATTGTTAGCTATAATTAACTATTTTGTCAAATGTAGGACATTAACTTGCATAACATTGAATGTAAGAATTCTATGTGCCCTAATTTTTTAAGTACTGTAATCTTAAGATTTCTTTTGCCATATTTACCTTAAAAATAACCACATTAACCTTAAAAAATCTGCAGTGGCCAAGATCAGTTTTATCGTAAATTAAGATTGCCAGTTTTTGTTTTTCAGTATAATGATTTCTCAGTTTTATAACTTTGACCATCTCGATTAAGAATTTATGGCTTTTCCATCCCGAATTAATTGTGCAATATCATCGAAGAGAGTCATTTAGCTGGCCGCCTGTTTATTTATTAATTTACAATTCGGTCCGTTGTCTGAACTGGCACAGTGACTATTTATTTGTTTAATATATGAAAGCTGGTAAATTGGCCATTAGGCTTTTAATTCGCCGTCGTAAAAAGCCAAGTGGCGTCCTTTTTATATTGAAGTAATAAAATCCCAAGCATCGCGCGATGATGAGAAAAAGCGAAAATGCAAAGAAAATAATCATCACCTGAATAGTAAAATATGTTGATTTATTTGAATAGTGTCTAGTATATTTTGCTAACTTCAATAATAGCCGAAAGTTCCAAGTAATTCCGTAATTAATTATAGAGGTACGTAAGAACAGAACCGCGGTGTTCTGTTTATTCTGTATTTGCGGCAGGGGAGATATGGAGGAGGCGCTCTTTATAACTCGACGGTGTTTGTTTCTGTTTAGGCAAACCTCTTCGTTCCTTTTGATTTTCCATCAGCAGCTCCATTTACTGAATAGTTCCCTGGTCTGGTTCAATACTAAACCAGAGTTTCATTACCCGACTTACTTGCGATTGGTTGCCGGATTCTTCTCTTATCTCAGACTTATTTACATACGTTCCGAACTTCGACAATCAGTTTTCTTCGGGGGAGGGGTGGAGGCGACCACTTTTCGAAATAAGCTCACCTGTGCCCTGGCCGGGTCGCAGGATGCCACTACAGGACGTACACAATGCCCCCGTTCTCTACGCACCACACACACACAGATGGGTACACAATAGCTCAGCAATTGTTGATGGAATAATAGAGCAGTCTGAATAAATATCGAGGGGTCGCTTATAAAAATGCATCCAGCTCGGTGAACTATTGTCTGGTTCGCATTGTATCGCGCCCGACTTAAAGCCAGTGTCTCTTCTTCCAGTTGTACTCGAATAATGTGATGGGATTTTAAATGTGCCCGGACCAAAGAGGTAAGCGAATCGCCGGTATGACCTAGAATCACACCAGAGCACTTGATATGAATTAATCTGTTAATAGCTCGCCTTGACATTGCAGTATTCAAATACGAACTCTGAACAATATTATATGAGCCGCCGAAAACAATTTTGACACGTTTTTTCACTTTCACATTACAGCGTAAAGAATGGTTCGTATCTCACGTTTAATGTATCATGTCAAAAGACATCCAATTGCTGAAAAATTAACGAAACTTGCCAGGTGCAGTTTAAAATTCGTAACTCAATGATGTGTCACTGATCGACACATTTCTTAAATATAAATATTTCATTTTCAACCAACATTTTTGGCGTAGAAGATAATGTTATTTATAAACAAAGAATTAAATCCCTTTAACGAAATTGCATTCCTTAAATCATTTTATCAGAAACTATCATCAAAAAAAATATGGGTTTCAAATTATATTAAAATTATACTAAAAAGCGACTCATCTCTCTTTCTTTCCTTATTTATTATATGAATAAAATGAAGTTCTCAAAAAAAAAACAGTTTTTCTAAAATGCATTGGAATTTGTTTTCTGTTTGGGTTTTTCTTGAAATGACAACTTTCTGTTCTTAAATGAAATTCCCTAAATTTTTATGTTTTTGGGGTCAAAATTTTTGATTTTCTGTTATCAGTACGAAAATGATCAGTATTACACTGAAATAATTACAATTGAGTTGGGAATTATTTTAAAAATAATTTTGGAAGTTTTAGTCTTTATCTTTATTCGTTTGAAAACCTTAAAATGTACAAAAACAGTTTTCTTTAAGAAAAGGAGACAGAATATTTTTTTTAATTAAAAAAAAACAGTACTTGTATACTTAAATTAATTAAAATAATTAAATAAAATTTGAAGGACATTGTACGGTCTGATGATAATTTTCATTTATGAATTTTCTTTTTTTTTAAGCATAACATTCTCTAAGTAATATTAATATCGTTTTTAACGTAAAAAAATATTGTGTTTAAATGTTTCAATGCGTTTCGAATTTATTCATTTTTTTTTCTATTTTTTGTAACTCTGGTATATCTTCACCAATTTTACCCTTACTATTGTTTTATTCTACTTTTCCCAGATTCATTCGTTCTATATTTAATTGGAAGCCTCTAGTATGTGTCAGTAATTTTTTTAGTCCACATTTACCAAAAATCTTAATATGTAAACACTTCATAATTTTACTGTTACGCTTTTATGATTTAGATTGTAATTCTTGACGTCCTAACTTTTACTAACTTATCCACTACTTTAGTTCACATTCAATCACGTATAATAATGATAATAATGGTAGTAGTAATAATAATAATAATAACAATATCATCACGCTCGCACTATTTGTAATGTACTGGCCGCCATAAGTAA
>QDEB01004005.1:0-12519 GCA_004193795.1 Asbolus verrucosus | reverse complement strand
GTTCTGTACATTTTGTACAAAGTAAATATGTTAGGCTATTAAGCATGTCCACCTGTTAAAACTGTGAATACCTGCATAAACATAGGCGGCAAATTTACTACGTTCCAATGGTGGTATCCACCTCGCCAACATTGCATGCATTGATGGAAAAGTGACTCCCTGAAAATATATCATACATACATACATACATCAATGTTATAACATCGATTTTGACATTACCTCGCCCATGCCCTCCAACACTCGAACAATTATAAAGAGAGGAAAATTAATTCTGGCAGCAATTGGACTTAATAATGTGAAAACTGCAGTCATCAAAACTCCAATTCCATACACCAATTTGCCGCCAAAAAGTTCGGCTAGACGCCCCCCTGGTACTTGGGTTAAAACATACCCATAAAAGAATGACCCCAAGACTATTCCTTGTGTACTTTCATTCCAAGCAAATTCACCATCTGGCTGCAGCAAGATATTGATTAATCATCTTAAAAGTGCACTCCACAACTTACTTCATGAGTAGAGTTGGTGCTGTTTTGCACCGGACAATGATCGTAACTGTTATTGTTCGCCGGCTGTGGGAATGCCGTGTGGTTCACCATGGCCACAATGGCCACAGAAAGGTTGACACGCATTGCGTACACATTTGCAAAGCCCAGGAAGCCGAGTATTCCAAGAATATGTCTTGCTTTCAAACAATCCGAGCTGTCTTCCACTGAAAAAGGGGTGGTTTGTTCTACCTTTGTTGGAAATGTCGATTATTTTACCTTCTGGAGGAATAATCCGTGTTAACTCATCTTCATCTTCGAAATTGCTGTCCGAATCACTTTCAAAATCCTCATTTCTGATGGCGTACATGCTTTTATTTTAAATTTTGAGAATAAAGAGCAGTGACGACAGCTTAGTGTGGGTGACTCATGCAGTGCGGAACTGTAATACTTATTTTAGTGCGTAATCGCGTATTAATACTGATCGACGTTTAAAAAATAAATAAAAGCAAATTATTGATAAGAGATAACAACAGTTTTGAACTTAAAATTGTCAAAATAGGGCTTGAGATATCACATTCATCAGCTGATAACTGGTTTTCTTTCCACCTGTTGGCAACACTGGATGTGCACCTTTTGACACCTGTCATATCAATAAACAAATAATTATTTCGCAATAATCAGCTGATAACAGCTAGGAAGCATAATTGGGGCAACTCGAGGCCGTCAGCAATGACGTACATTTTTAAAGAAAATATTTTTATTATTGAGATAATACAGAACCTAACAAAATAAACAAATGCAGATCTGTGATGACGAATTATTACAATGAATCATATACAACAAGTGATAAAAAAAAAACAAGTATCGATAAATTAATAACAAGAAAACTTTACGTTTTCTTCTTTGGCGGAGATACAAATGTAGTTGCTTTCGAAGTGTCTACCCCTAAGGCTGAAGAAAGCAACCTCACAACACTTTTGACATCAGGATTATCAGATTCTGCAACAATTCAGACTGTAAAAGGACGAAAAAAAAAATTAAAATGATTCACCTTCGGTAGTTATTTGCTGCTCTAATTTGAGCTTTTCTTTGTTCATTTCTAGCATACCCTCCTCTATAGTACCCTGAGAAATAAGCCTGTAAACAGTGACAGGTCGAGTCTGCCCCATTCTGTGACATCTATCTTCGGCTTGTTTGTCATTATACGGATTGAAATCGATATCGTGAATGATCACGGTGTCGGCTGAAGTGAGATTGATTCCCAGCCCTCCAGCTCTCGTCGACAGGAGAAAAATAAATATGCTGCTGTCTTCTGTGTATTCGTCTATAAGTTCCTGTCTTTCATTAACAGGAGTGCTGCCATCCATTCTTAAATAATTGTACTTGCGTATTTTTAAATAATCTTCCATTACATTTAACATAATAACATATTGGCTAAATATCAGGACTCTATGTCCCGTTTGTTTTAATTCGCTAAGGACCTTATCTAGGTATAAAAATTTTCCAGATGTCAAAATGAGGTTATCTGGAAGCATGTAACGATCTAAACTCTAAAACAGAAACTCTTACATTTTGTATTAACAGCGTTGCGAGTTATATACCCTGTGTATTTTTGTCAGTTTATTAATCTCAAAGTCGGACATAAATAGCAAATCTTGGACGATGTATTCTTCTTTTGTATCTTTATAACTGGGATCTTTGGCTAAAAGTTTAGCTATTTCTCTCACTTGATCTTCATCATAATGATACCTCAACAGCAGAGGATGATTGCTTAATTTTCTTAAGTCTGTCATTATACTCATGCCGTTGTAAGCCCCCTCTTCCTCAACCTAAAATAATCTCATTAAGCGAATGCTATGCCACTGGTGATACCGAGGGGTTAACCACCTGGCAAATGTGGTGTACAATTTCAAGCAAATTTGGCAAATATCTGGCAAATGTGGTAAATGTCTGGCAAATATAACAAATGTATGGCAAGTGTGTAACAAATGTGGCAAATGTCTGGCGAATGTGTCAAATGTCTAGTAAAGGTGGCAAATGTGTAAATGTGGTGCACAAGATTTTCAAAGGTGGTTAATCCCTTGGGTGATACAATTACCGCTGCACTTTGAAAGGAAGCGACTAAAGCCTCATACTGCTCCTTCTGCGTGGGTGCCATAGGTACTCTAATCACATGATCGATCTTTTTGGGAAGATCTTGCAGAACATCGCACTTCAATCGTCTCAGTACGAACGGTTTCATTATACGTTTCGCTTGTTCTATCTGTTCTCTTTCGAAAGCCGGCAAGGAGTCATCGGTTTGTTTTGTTTTCTGAAAGTTAACATGAGAAAAGAATTACTGACAACTCCTGTTTTACCAACAGAGTTTTTCTGGAAGAGACTTTTGAGATCGTCGGTTTTTTCGGCAAACATCTTAGGCATTACGAATATTAATAACGACATCAACTCGAGCAGATTATTTTGGAGGGGCGTCCCTGTTAACAATATCCGATGTTTGGCCTAAAATTTTTATAATTACATGTGTATCACACTTCGTTGTGTTATTACATTAATTCTGATTAAATTTTCGTATCTCTGTGTATTCATGTTCTTCAACATGTGAGCTTCGTCAAAAATTACATAATGCATTGGTGTCACTCGAAACATTTTCCTTTCTTCCGGACTATTTCCTACTAAAGTATATCTAAAAAACAGTTTATTAATTGCTGCATTTGTGCATGAGCAACGATGTTACGTTGTTAAAATAACATCAAAATCAGCCAATATCCCCTTGGCAAAATCGACCCGAAACAATCTGCGTTCCTCTGTGCTGCCGTAATACATGAACACTCGCAATTCCGGGCACCACCGTGTGAACTCCGACCTCCAATTGTCCAAAGTCGACGAAGGCACGACAACGAGATGCGTATTTTGCGCCTGTCCGGTTTCCTTCAAATACGCCAAGAAGGCGATGACTTGCACCGTCTTCCCCAACCCCATTTCGTCGGCCAGAATGCCGTTGACGCGCTGCGCATGGAGCACCGCCAGCCAGTTCAGCCCCACCATCTGGTAATTGGTCAACCGCAATCTGAAAATTGGTTTTAGTGCACGCTTTGGCTCTCGAATGCCAGCTTACGAAACCGAGAGGCTTCTGGGCTGAGCTTTGACTCCCGCCCCCGCGGCGACCGCTTTTTCCATTTGCTGCGCCAGATTCGTGCACTTCTTCATCAGATGTCGGATGTTGTTCCGAGTCATAAGTACCTGTTGTGCCGCGTTTAACAAGTCCGTGTTCAAATTCTTGTTGTTGCTCAATTTCTGCACTAGATCCACCCACCCCTCGAAAGGCCTCGCTTCGATGATGGCATCGGCTTTCTTTTTCGAACAGAAATTCATCAACTGCAACTCGCCTTCGGTCGCTGTTTGCATGAATTCGAATACTTTTCTCTTATCACCCGTCAATTCATCACTGATCTCGACATCCGAATCTTCATCGCTGTCGAAAACGCGCCGATCTTTGAAGTCGTGGTTGCTCCCGGCGCTATCGTCCGTGTCTTCGTCAGATTTCCGACGCTTAACTGAAAACGGTTATGTAATTTGGAGGCTGTTTTTGTGGGTTTATGTTACATTTTTTCTTTTTATTGTAGGATGTGTCCTCTGGTGGAGTTTTTCTTTTTACGCTGTTTTTACTGTGGGAATGTTGATCTGACAGACCGTTTTGTTCCTTCCATTTGGCGTAACCTTCGGATTTCAGCTCTATAGCATGACACCTGGATAGTTCTAGAGCTGCTTCATCGACATTGAACTCGTGTCTTGATAGAACATCGTGAATTACCTAATAAAAAATTAATTATCCAACTGAAACAGCAATTATGAGCACTTACCATAGCATCAACGTTTGGAAACGACGACAATAAATATTTCATTTGATTCTCCTTCTCTAAAACAGACGGATGCTTCATGCTTTTAGAATTATTTGGTAGAATGATTGTATCGAGCTTAGAAGTTCCCGTATCTTGATGGGTTGTCGCAGAACTATCACAGTCTGAATCCGAGTCTGCCATTTCAATAATCCTGCGTCTCACTGTACCATTTGGTGCTAAAAGCAATTATTCTCATTCACGGTTTGTTTAACTGTAATAACATTACGATTTTTACTTCGATTTAATTACTTACAGGAATTCGCTGGACTATTGTTATTGCTGCGGTGACTTAATATCGACTTTTTTTGGATTCTATAGTCACGTAAATTTAGCAAAGTGGGGCTGCCCTCTCCTGACATTGTGCGAAAATGTATAAAATCGTGTAAAACTAGAGTAATTACGAAAATATGTAAAAAAGACAACGAATCCGACCGCAACAATACTTGACAAATGGTGGCAAGACGTTTGCACAGGTGGCAGCAATGACGCGAAACGTCAAAGCAATCAGCGCCACTTTGAAAAAATTTAAAATTCGCATTTCAGGAAGCGAAAATATATCAGTACATTTGATCATGATGTATTTATTATTAGTCTTAGAAACTGACGGTAATGACTGACAATTATTTCACATTGGAAATTTTCTTAGTTTTTTTTTTTGTAAAATCGTAAAATTATTGAACAACTTCACCATACCTGTCTTCTGTACATCTTTAATGCTAATTGGAGCAATACGAACACACCTAAAACTGGAGTAAAAGCACTACAAGTCTACACCACTATTACGTTTCTATATCGCAATGATTGTTTCTTATTTAAATGATTCAAAGCATTCTATGACTCTAATTTACTGTTTTAGGAGAGTGATGTTTTTTCAGAAAATGCAACAGCTGCAAAATACAAATTTGGTTTAATGAAATTAATAAGAAAAACATGTGTTATCTCATAATCATTGCGAAATTTTGAAGAAAACACATGTTTGGCATTTTCGGCGGGAAAAATTTTAAAATGTCAGTGGAAATGTCAAAAGAGGGGGCGCCACTGNNCCGCTAGCAGTCGTAATAAATAAATACAGAAGTTGCGAGCAACCTCTGATTGCCAATACAATATTTGCGGTCCCCAGCCAGGTAACTGTCCGATTGTTGCACTCCTGTTTTGCTTTAACTGGCCCCGTTTTACTTAATGTTTCAAAAAAATATTGCTTCTTGTGTCCTTTAATCGTTCCGCATTACATAACTTATAACCTCACTTTATTAGATACGTTTCTACTCCCCTGAAGTTGTGCGAACAAAACCCACAGAGGAAGAAATAAAACAGAGGGTTTTGAAAGTTTGCGCTTCATACGATAAAGTGACAGCCGACAAGGTATCCCATAATGTTATTTTTTATTTCAGAGACTCATTTTGCCACTTGAGCGATGTTACAGTTCCAAGCCACCATTGACTTTAAAACTAATCACAGACAGAGTGCTCTTGGTATTAAAATTGTACGATAAAGTTAACCCTGACAAGGTACGGTAATATTTGCACTTTGTGGCACAGTCTCTGAAAGTTACCTTTTGATGTACTCTCACTAATACTGATGGTTTTAGCTCACTTTAGACTCACATTTTATCAATGATCTGGGATTAGATTCGTTGGATCATGTCGAAGTTATCATGGCTATGGAGGACGAATTTGGGTTCGAAATACCTGATGGTGATGCTGAGAAACTTTTAAAACCTGCAGACATTGTGAGGTATGTTGCAGACAAAGAAGACATTTATGAATAAGTTTGTAAGTAATAAAGTAGATAAGATTTAACATTAATACATATATTTTGGCCATTGTGTATTCTCCCACATGATTTAGATCGCCCTTGTATTTGATTTGTTAATAAAGTGTTTATAAAATTCAGTCATGGTTGTAATTTTTTATAAAGAATATAACAATGGTTCTGAAAAATCTTGGTTTTACTTGTAAAATTAACTGGAAGAGACAAATAACTTCTTGTTTAAACCCCAAAAACTAAAATACTCATTCCATAAATAGAATCTTAATGGATAAATATCTCCAGATCACAATAAATTCACGTTCAAACCTCTTTCGAGGTTGAGGGTTCATTTTCGCCATTGATCATATCACAGCTACTATCAGAATCACTATCACTGTTATGAAAATGTAAAGATATCTTAACCATATGTTGCTGGCCTGGTCCGTAATAAGTGGGCCATCTGATTGGAAAAAGCACTTTTCTTCTCTTTGAACACCACTGACCTCCTCTAGCTTTTCTTTTTGGATCTTCGTATTCTAAATAAAAGATTTAGTTGGGTTATCACATACTAAATTTAATGAAAAACCTTTAGGAAGCATCCAAAAAAATTTGCTTTCATAAATTCTAGCCAATCCAGGAATGGTCTTAAATTGGTCATACAATTGCGGATGTTTTACAATACACTGAAGGCAACTGAGTTGCAGAGATGGTTCAATTGACGTGGCGCAAGTCATTTTCATTGCAGATTGTGCTGCTGTTGAACATATCATGGGGTAGAGTTCATAAGTTTTTAAACCTTTAAATGCCACACCTTGAAAAAAGAAAAATGTAAAAATGGTTTGAAAAAATCATGTGAACCACACCTAAAGGCTTTCTGTTTAAATAGTATTCCAAAGTGCCCTTGCACATGTCTAGGTGGACTCCAATTAGACTGCCCAATCCAAATTTTGAACCATAACAGCGCGTTATGTTGTCGTGTTGAACTGTACCATTGTACGAGTAGCCCCATGATTGCTTATCAAATCCTAAAAGACTAAAAAAGCGATATCTCCACTCTGCAAATATGATTGCTGAAGTTCCTACTCCTACCATCTGTAATGATTGTGAAATTATTAGGTCAAACAACAGGTCATTATTATCACAACATGCTGATGCAAAAGAGTGTTTGATATCATCAACTTACAACATCAGTGCCGTACAAGTTGGACAGCATTTTCATTTCCCAGAAATGATGATGGTTTTTCATGAACGGCTTGCTACCCCTCAGGGCGGCTGTTCCCGAACTATAAACGGGATGAAATGTAACTTCTCTACTGTCCTTGGATAAAAGGGCGCAAGTGTCTTCCTGTTTTTCCCAAATCCAGTTATAAATTCCCGAATCCCCACAATTACATTGCAGTTTGCCATCGATCAGGTTGTTGACACATTTTTCTGTACAATAAGGGCTCAAATATCGAAACCCTTTCCTGTTAAATTCCGCGGGATCTCTTGTTCTAATATCGAAATGCATCATTACGAATAACGAAATAAACTCCACTCGAGCTCACTTTTACAACTTTGCAAATGCGCCGGGAGTTCGGTCTTGAAAAAATTCAATCAATTTTTGTGAGGTTGGAAATACCGCCATGCCAACACACTGCCAACATGACGAAACAAAAACGTAAAGGCGGTTCAATTTCAAAATTAAATTTATTAATACAAATTAAAATTCGCCAACCAAAAGCTCCTGCATCATGTTTTGGTACAAACACATGCACTTGGCGACGAAAGCCTCCAAATGGAATATTTCTTTGCTCCCCTTCGCCATCCGATGTTCGAACGCAGCCGCTTGCTCAACAATCTGAAAAGCGAGCTCCATATCGCAGTTTTTCGTCAATTCTTGCAACAAATTCTTGAAAATAATTTCAGAAGGTACGCCAAAAATCATCAGTTCGTAGAGATCCTCTCGAACCTTCGCCAGAGTGGTGACGCTTTGCTCCTTCAGTATTTTATTCGCTATGTTTCTAATAAAAACCTGCCAATCAGGCTCTGCCACTTTCTGATTCGCTATGAAACCGTTTTTCTCGACTTTGCAAGCCTCACACATCAACAAAGCTCGCCGCAAGTTGCGATCACACGCCTCTGCGATACGATTAGCCAGTTCTGTTGGTAATTGCAACGATTCTTTAGCACAAACATCGGTTAAAATTGTCACAATGTCCTCGTGTGCGGGCGCGGGCACTCGAACACACAAACATCTCGATTTAATAGCTGGAATCACGCGTGAAATCGAAGTGGCGCATAGAATTATACGGCAATTCGCTATGTACTTCTCCATGGTTCTGCGAAGCGCGTGTTGAGCGTCTTTCGTTAGGTTCTCCACATCGGTCAACAGAATCATTTTAAATTCCCTTTGAGCGTTGGCGTTGAGCTGTTGAGTCTGCGCCATGTTTTTGATGACATCCATAATTACAACTCGATCATTCATTCCCACATCCGATGGATTCACTTCAATGTGATAATTGCTGCTGACGGTGTTAATTTCCAGTTTTTTGTTTGAAGGGGTTGTGAAATTCATTGTCTCTACTTTCAGTCTGTCGACACCTGGACCGTACAATTCACGAAGAAGGCACATTATTCGCGTTTTTTTACCAGCCCCCAGAGGCCCATACACCAATAAATGGGGGAAATCTCCGTCTTTTGTTAAATTCTTCAAATCAAGGGCTTGCTGTTTGTGATAATCCAAGTTGGACAGATCTTTGGGGCGGTATTTATCGGCCCACAACATCTTCTTGTGTTTAGACTCCACAAACACCACCGGTGAATATCCCGCCAAATTTGACACATTTCACAAAATACGAAATTTTGAGGTTAGAAAACAGGTTCGCCAACGTCGTAAAATGACAATTATCTTCAAATGTTTAAATTTTCAATACTACAATAAAATAATATTTTTTCGTTTTATATTATGTTTTTGACCGAATTTTCTCTTTATGGTGTTTATATCTTTAGTGAATATCTTTTAGTTTTTAAGAACATTTCCATAGCCACTTATTAAAATGTTAAAGAATGTTTATAACAAAACGAGGAAGAAAAAGAAGAAAGAAAATTGTCGTTGTTACTAGGTCAGAGCAAACAGAAAGGAAGAGATAGATCTTCTGTGGGAAGAGAAGTGGGAACTGGAAAGCAGCGGCGTCTTATTAATCAACGCCATTTATGCGACGTCAAGCGTCGATCAGCGGTTGCAAAAAGTTGCGGCGCGTTCAATCGTTTTCTGGTCTCTTTGACCCACACGGGGGAACCACTGGAATAAAGATGTACACAAATCATGCATTGCAAGTTATGTGGTGTGTTTGTGTCATTTAACATGTTACATGTTGTGGAAATTATGTCAATAATGCAGAACACCTGAGTAGTGAGGCTTGGGAAAAGTAAACCAATTTTGTTTTTTTGATAAATTGGAATTTTATCGTTATTTTTAGGTTTACAACATATTGATTGTGTTTTTCCAAGATGTCATATGTTAAAACCGTTAAATGCTTGAAAACGTGGAAGGTTGGGGAACACATTAATTAGCTGAAGTCTTACACATGCATTTTTGGATTGACAAACGCAGTCAAGGATGTGGGTTTAGTGGAAGACATCTGGTGCCTCCATCACTCTCTGGTAAAGTCAATCACAGCAGATACTCAAAATGTTCATTGACGTTTACTATTTCATTCGAAATTTGCAATAAATGATTCGGAATTACAATAACAGTTGTGTGACAGGATACGGCCGTAATCAGAGATTTTTGTGTGGCGGCTTTCATCCTAAACCGATGGTAACTCCAGTACACCGATTCCAGTCTATTGAGAGCGTGGCCAACAACGGTTTGAGACATGTGAGATCTCCAGGCTACCACTCTCGGGTGCCTGTCCATTGCCAACCTTCCGTTCATTATAAGTACACCGAATCGCTGGTGGAAAACCCCTCATTAATGTTAAATTTGCAGTGGCACCACTAGCAGCATTCGCAGCGCTCAAATGGGACGATCCTTAGAGATGATCACGACTGGCCAGACCCACACGCCCACTCCCCGCAGGAACAGCACTCCGACGGCGAAGTTAAAGTGTGGCGTGTGGGTTTTCTTCGCGATAGTGACGTTTTTTCTAGCCGGTGCCAAATACTATTTCCATGGGGTGAGTTGTCGGGAAGCTTTCGTGCAGTTTCAATTTTGCTTTGGCAGGTGAACATCGGCATGGAAGCTTTCGCGTTCTGCTCCCTTCTAGTCATAATTCTGATAATAGGGGGTTTGGTTTCTTTGTACGAGGCGATCACGGCGACCGCGAATGCGCCTCATCAAGGGGACAGCGTGACGGTGGCTCCCATTCTGGAGCAGCAAGAGGAAGAATCTCATAATCAAGTGCCAAGTTCTTTGATACCGCCCGGTTCTGCTGAAATGCCGCCTCCTCCGTACCACATTGCCATCATGTTGCCTTCGCAAAATGATACTGAAACTGTAGAAGTTATCCGGGACTCGCCACCGCCCTCCTACGAGAAGGCGGTCACTTAAATTCATCGGGAAGGGCAATATTATTATAATATGCTTGAAATATATACAGTTTTTATAACTTTTATTGATGTTGAGGTTTTGCGAAATCTCGAGTTTTTCTTGTTAACTGATATATCCCAATGTGAATATTTTTCGAAAATTTTCATGAATTATTGCATCAACGTATAAACAGGCAGGGTGCATTTTGTGTTATTACACTTCAACTTTTCGATGTTCGTGCAATATCAAAAAAATAAAAAAAATCAATATGAAAACTCAATTGTTCATAAAATGTGATTTCAATATTTTTATCGGTGTGTCAATTTTGTAAATACTTTTATTTATTTCTGCGATTATTACAAGAAATGCTGTGAATTATTAAAATAAGTTTAGATCTTATAAAATGGTCTGTGTTAGTTAAACCATTCCATTAAAGTATATCGATTACTTTATTATCCAAATATATCAAAGAAATGTGCCTGTATTATTTAATATTTTTCACTTTACACACTCTCATATTTGATAATTTGTTGTTTCTGTGTGTAGTGTAGAAGTAAGAATTTTCTTTAAAGACAATCATATAATGCAAGCCGCGCGTTTGTTTCTTCCACAGACATTACTCTTACAAACTATATTCCACTGTATTTACTACTTTCTACTACGTACTTAAGCTGTTGTACAAGACTTTGTAATTTACGATTTGTATTTTTGTATTTGATGTTGTGCAATATAATCCATAGAAATAACGTCGTATAATAAAATTAGATTAGAAATGAGGTGAGCTCGTAGATTTGGCATATACTGCAAACATTAAATACAACAATAATTTTCATCTTTGTACTTCTATATGAATGTGAAATACAAAATTTAATGTTTAAATGTTCAAATTTCTGCGCCCCTTCGGTTTAAAAGTGGGGTTAGAACAACTTATGTGTCAAAGAAGTGAGGTTAGAAGAATTTATGTGCCCAAAAAGAGAGGTTATATTGTGTAAATACAATGAAACTTGTAAGTAATTTACAACAAATTCATCGTAATTATTACAATTGATTCTAATTTTTCAGTATTGTTTGAGTAACGATCCAAACAAACCATGTCACATTCTGACATTCAAAGAAATTACTATGATGCTGGACTGCGGCTTATCTATGCAGTCCGTGCTGAATTTTTTACCCCTGTCGTTTGTGCCGTCGAATCGATTGTTAAATTTGCCAAACTGGATGCCCAATGATGTGACCGATTCAGATTTAGAAGGGGTAAGTCCAGTTGAAAGTCGGACAACATTACAATCCATAATTCCAGGAACTCAAAGAGAATGGAGATAGAATTTTTATCGATTCGCCCCCGGAATTTTGCCCCCCGTTAAATAAATTAATCGACTTTGCTCAAGTGGATGTGATTTTAATTTCAAATTATCTGTGCATGATGGCCTTACCATTTATTACTGAAGGCACCGGTTTTCAAGGAAGAGTTTATGCTACAGAGCCAACGCTTCACATTGGACGATTGTTACTTGAAGAACTTGTGAATTACGTCGAGCAGTGTCCAAAAGCGAGTTTTGCAACGCAGTGGAAAAATTTCATCCACAAGTTGCCATATCCATTAAGCGATTCTTTTAAACCAAAGTCCTGGAAGCAGCTTTACAATATGAACAACGTTAATGCGAGTTTGTCACGTATTCAAATGGTCGGATACAACGAGAAAATTGTGAGTTTTATCGATATTGAATTTAAAATCGTAATATTTTCATTTTAAGGATGTTTATGGAGCTTTAAAAGTAATGCCATCTAGTTCTGGTTTCTGTCTGGGATCTTCCAACTGGATCATTACTTCAGATCATGAAAAAATCGTCTATTTGAGTGGATCAAGCACTTT
>QDEB01004003.1:3964-20966 GCA_004193795.1 Asbolus verrucosus | reverse complement strand
ACATAAATACACTAAATAATCAATTTTTGAGAAATTTATCTCGGCGCATCCATCAAAATTCAGTACTCTAATCAGTCTGTTTAGTGATCACGTGATTTGAAAAATTCCCTTCTATAGGCACTAACTACGTCCATTTTTTAATTATTTTTGGAAAGGTCGCTGACGCTGTTCCTGAGCAGATTATTTTAAAATTGTTGAAAATTGATTTTCCATGACCTTCTGGAAGAAAAATTAACCTTCAAAAAGCGCTCGGGAGTAAAGTCCTTTTTCCAGCGCGTTGAATTCATTGCTTTCATTAATTTTATTAAAAAAGTTATCTTGTCAAACTGATCCATATCAATCACTGCTCCCTCCTGGAATTTTTTCGCTTTAGGTCTCCATTCGTTTGGCCATCAAGCTCGTTTCAGACGGTCTTGGAGCAATTTGCGGCGATCAGGCGGTACGGTAGCATGATGGCGCAATGTGGCAGCTTGATGTTACTATTGCATACTGAATTAAACCCGAGCCAATTACCAGTGCAAGAGGAAGCGAGACCGTCTAAGGCTATTATCACGCCCAATCCGGCCAGTTTGTACCTGTGGAGCCATGGAAATGGGTTATCTAACCGATGTCGAGTCAGACTGACGATATCGACGCCTATCCACCGGAAATTTAATTACGTAATTATCGAAACAGCATCCAGGCACATTAATTTTGGTCCAGTTGACGTGTGCTTACGTGGTCCATTACAAACTTATCGTCTTTTATTGGATTTTTGTTGTTTCATGTGTCGATTAAAAAAGAGTAAACCGGGAGCTGCACTAGCAATTATGACTGTCGACAGTTCACACACACATTCTTACACACGACACACCACTTGATGACGGCCGTAAGGACGAAACGTTGAGTTTTTAATTTTTGCAGTGTGAAGAGACGGAAGAAGCCGAAATGGCTTCGCTTCCTATTAACGACATCATTAACAATAACAAAGTAAGTGGAGTAGTTACGAAAATGTGTGACTGATTGCTTTTATGGCTTCTACAATGCAATTGCTCGACATTTATAATTGCTAAGTTTCATTTAATTATGTAGTTAATTATTTAGGTAACTGCTACCATTGAAACAGTTTCGTTTTGCTTGATCCAGAAACCCATTAAATCATCATGAATGTTAAGGAAAAAATTCCGTCGTGAATTATTCAATAGGTCATTAGAGGTGGAAACCAATTTAGCAAAATGTTGATTTTAAACACACCACCCACTTTTCGCTCTTTAATTCCTGGAAAATGAAATTTTTTTGTAACGGGTTGCCGAAAGAGACCGTTAATTAAGAATATAAATTTAAATTTGTTACCGTGTTAGTAAACCTATGTACAGGGCGAGTCTAAAAACCACCTGTACGTTATGGAATGATTGGAACCCAAAACGAAGTCGATTTTTTTTTAATTTGATAAACAACATTAACTAAAAAATTTTGTTTTGTTTTATTCTTCACTTTTTCGTTGTTCTCATATTTGATATTTTACCGGTTTCTTCATGTTTTTGACAATAACTTGTTGCATCTAATACTTTTTTTTTAAATTTAATAATGTGACCAAATTCTTTTTTTCGCAAACTTTTGTATATTAGAAATGGGGAGCATCAAAGCAAGTTCCATTTTAGTTATAATCGGACAAACTTGATAAACATCCAGTTATAAAAAGAAATATGGCAAAAGACATTTGTTCAGCGGTTTCAGTTTCACTTAAAATGGTATTGTCAAATTAGATATAGATATAGTGCTTGCTTAGTTTGCATTAAGATCACAGCCTAAATTTGAAGTTAGGTTATATTTTATGAAGGTTTGCATTTATTAAACCTAACCTCAAATGTTTAAGTGAGAACTTGACAATAATAATAACATTTATTCCAGACTGTCAAGAAATGAGTTGGAACATATCAAAGAATATATAGAACTATCCTATAATATAATTAATAAACAATGTTAAAAACTAATATTCTTCTACAAGTTTTTAATTCCACTATGAATTTAAAAATTTTAAAACTACTTATTCTTAAATATTTTTTTCATTGTAACGTATTATGAACCTTCAAACTAGAATAATAATTCTATTAAACTTAACTTCTATTGTGGATATTTCTAATACCACATTTATGATTAAACTTAATTATATTGAACTTTTCTTTAAATTTAATACTAAAAATGAGACACTCATATGTACAAGTACCGTTAACATATATATTTTTAAATTGATTAAATAAATAAATTATTTTATTAATTTTGCAGGTCTGTTAAAAAGATAAAATAAAAATAATAGGTAACATTTGTTTTTGAATAATAAATATTCATCTATATTAATTACATCTTGATTTCAATCATCAGTAAACCTAGGATTTTCATACTTCCACTTAATTGAAGTTTTTGTTACTAGATTTTTGTTATTATCATTTATTTTGTTGTTGTCATTACTTGACCTGAATAGGATAAAATGAGATTTGTCTTCGTCTAATTCAAGTAGGTTGTAATTAAACTACTGATGTAGCTTGATTGAAATATGGATAATATGGAAATAGTCATAATATACAGGTTTCTAATTTCTACTTACGAAAGCATAATCAAATTTTTGAAAAATTTTGGAATTAGTTTTGGGTTCCACACTTTTCAATTTTCGAAAATTAAATTGGTAATTGGTAATACTACTGCCCACCCGAGCCGCAAGCAATTTCAGCTGTGACACTTTTTGGTAACTACTCATTGAAAATTTTCAAATTTAAATACAGGGTGCGGCAATTTAAAAAATGGAACATCATTGTCATTTCTCTTTCCATCACACTGGCATGCCTATCTAGCCCTGTCACCTTTTTTTATGAATCTGGTATCTATAACTTTCGATAGCTATTTCATGCACGTTTAACATTTGCTCCTTGAGGAAGTAGCTAAGAGCCTGTACCGCTAGCCGCCCGCACCCTGTATACTCCACACCCATTAAATCCGGGAATCCGGGAAATTTTTGCCGCATCTCCACTCGCTGCGCTAATTTAATTCCGGCGAATTGAAAAGTTTTTGTCGGTCGTGCGAAAAAAGTCTTAATTAAAACTAAATAAAAGGTGAATCGCTTGGGGGAAAGGTAAGTCAGAGCGCCCCGCAACGGCTGCTGATGGTACTACAGAGCATATTTTGATGTGGATGTGTTGGTAGGGGTGCTGCATGTGGGATCAGTGTTTCCGCTACCCAAGACGAACGCGAGATTCGCGCGATTGTGGGTGCCAGTTCGCACTCCTTCACCGCGCCGAGGGCACCTAGCAGCTAGCAGAACCCTCTTCGTCACCCCCATCTGTAAGTCGGCGAGAGTACCATAATTCGCCCGGCGCCTCCACCATCATTTTATTACATCTTGCATGGTTTAGATGCTGACGCTTGCTCACCACTCCCGTCCGGGGGCCTAGACGAAGAAGTTTTCAACATTTATACGAATGTTCGAGAGCACGTGGCACAGGTCTTGAGATTTTGCGCTTCGGCGGAGCTCGCTTCAATATTTTATTCTTCTGACCTATGACACGATTTAAATCAATGTATCAAAAAAAAAACAAAAGAAAATAAAACGACAAACTCATTTTTATTTGACAAAGATATACAGAGGTCTCATAATTACATGTCAATACATGTCTATGTAGATTGTAAACGAAAATACATACATTTGTGGAAATTTCAGCATTCCACGTGAAATTGCAATTACTTCAAACATAATTGTCAATTTGGTACAAAGCTTTGACGTTTTAGAAGGAAAATATATGGATTTATATTTCGATATTGCGAGTGGTAAAATTACTTTTTTTAAGTGGATGTTTGAATACGTCCAAAAGGAAGCATTAAAAATGCTTTATCTTTTAATAAAGGGATTTTCCATAAGATTTCATCAATTTTCCATCGTAGAAAAATTATTAATAATAATTTAATTCAAAACTTTGTCTTTGACGACATTTCACATTCAATACCTACGGGTTCATTCGAATTCGCCTAACGTAGGTTCAAAGCGTAAAAGGGTCGAAGTAACTAAAATTAATTTCACTGTATGCGTTAAAAACCATTTTTCTCTATTTATTTAACATTTTATTGCACTAAAATTAATCATGTTTTAGTTAATAATTCAAAAAAGTGAGGCCACTGAATTTTACTGCTTGGTATTCACCTATTAAGAATTTTAATTTTATCAACTGATTTAAAGACTATATTCTAAAAATCCAAGAAATAGTATTCTAATCGTCTTTGAAGCAGTCAGAAACTGAATGTGACTTCGAAATCCAAAATAATTGTTCAGGTTTTATGAATGTTACACTAAATTGAAGCTACAGAAATATTCTACAAGTTTTGGTACATAAATTCTCACTAAATTGCCTATTTTTTAATGATTTGGCACACATGTCCAAGTCGTTGCCTCTAAAATATTTGTCGGAACATTAAAATCTTCCATGATTTACGTGCAAACGTATAAAGTTTGACGTATTTTTTTTGTATGATAGAAACAATTGTGATTTATTTTAGCATCGCCGCCCTCAATAATACGATAAAGCTTGGAATATAACTCGAATATTAGTGATTTAAACCGTCTTGGATGAGGTCACTCGTCTATCGCCTGGTTACCTGGCAACGTCCTCGACTATTATAAATCACAATATTCTCGTTATATTAATAGCTATAAATCTTGAAAAACTATCTGATGAAAAAGTAGAGCTTAAAATCATGATGGTATGTTTTAATTAGACCACCGCTTGTAACGGCAAAATAGTATTAAAATTTGTTGTTATAAAAACTAAAAACACTTTCAGGAAAAAAAAGTAGACTCAAATTGCATCGCTTCCTGTAAGAAAACTATTTCAAGCGGAAATCGTATTCCTACAGTCTTTATTGATTTGATCTCTCTTCGTGTAAATCTAACCGAAATGAAAATACTTCCAAATGGAGTAAGATTTGAGCCACAAAATGAGAATAAAGATATGATCCAAGAATAAACGAAAGATTCTGCGAAAAATTTCTTTGAAAGCGAAATGAAGAAGTTAACTTCCTATGAAACAATCGTATCGAACCATAGAAAAGCTGTAAAAAAAATTGACAGCGCATATTGAGATGAATGAATAAGAAATTCAAATTTAAGTAAACAGTATTACTACTGCGAAAGTGATTTAGAAAGACGTATTATTCGAGAAAACTTTTGTAATTTTTTAACTGTTTATTACGAACTTCTTAAAAACTAAATTGTAGTGTAAAGAGTGAAGTAATTTTAAATTAATGAGGAATATATTCAATATTTTACTCTGTCACTTTGTACGATAGCTGAATAGTTTGGTATAAAACCTAAAACATAAGCAAATTATGAATTCAAAATTCAACGATTACAGTAGGTAAATTACTTTCTCTTAATTACCTTGGTTGAAGTTTAAAATAATAAACATTTTAACTGTTTGCAAAATCACATCAATATTTAAAATTGATTTTAAAAAATAATTAGAGAATTTTAGCTACAATACTTATTCATGACACACATGCCTTTTGTCACACAACACACGGACTTTGACACGTGTTATTACGTATTCTACAGAAAATTTGAAAGTAATTATAGAGAAAATTTCAAAGAGATAATTTAAAAAGGACTTTCAGCAAATAGAGAAATGTATGCTCCAGCAATTACAAGACCGGTATTCGGCAAGTTTTAGAGACAAAAGTCAAAACATAATTGAGAAATTATTTAATAAAGGTTTCTGTTTCAGAATTATGAAAATTTCAAAAATTGTAGCATGATGTAATTTGTATTCTGAAACTACAAATTGTCTAAAAGTGTAGCTGGCGATATTGTTAATGTAACAGAAAAGAGCAACAGCTTACTAATGGCCATTAAATGTAAATTAAAAGAGTCACTCATTAATTAAGTGCTGTTTACATCACAGGAGAGTATCATTTTCAAGAAAAACGTTAAATATAATCTATCTGCTATGGTTATTGCTTTTTATTAAAATTAACGTTCAGTTGCTAATAAAATTTAGAACTTAATTAAAAACAAATTTGGTTGCTTTATTTAAACGTGGTTAACAAGAAACTTGAGGGGAATCAGAACTAAACAATAATAATACTTTATTCTCAACGCAAAAAAATCTACAGTTGTTACAATTGTTATTTAATAAACTTAAATAATACATTAACTTAACGTGAACTATTCTAAAAGTAGTAACAACACAAAGTCCTTACAAACGAAAATATATTCTAAAGGTATGTTTCGTTTCAATTCTATAAGTAATTCCAGCAAGGCACGTCAGCCTACAACCGGTTTTAAGCGATAAATTGATTTTATTCTGTTAAAACAAAGTTTAAATATGTATCTAATTTAGATGTCAAAACCTTGTCTAAATTATAGTTGAAATTATTGGTGTATCACCAACTGGTCAGAAGGTCACTTCCGTCAAAGCTAGAAGACTTTCAAGTGCCCGTGCCCTCGTAACCCCCGGACGAACTGTACAGAATGGTCGAGATGGCAGCACCTTGTAAAATTGCAGCACCCTGTACCACGCCATGGACGGAGGGCCGATCATTTGGGATGCTTGGCCCTTCGAGCTTGACAGCACTGCTTTGACAACGACAATTTTTAATTGACACATGCGTAGGAAGGGTCCGTAATAGACGATGGGGCGTCGCTGATCAGCGGTGAAGGCGCGTGTTGTGGTGTTTTTCTCAATGTTGCACCCTGTATATTTACCAACACTCAAGTTTGTACGTCACCATGTACTCAGTGATTCCACTAATTGTAATTGGGTATACGTCGACGCTCTGTAATTGGTCCGTTCTGACACTGCTATTGCATTACATGATTACTTTTCGTTTTTACTTTCCGGGCTTTTTTCGACCGTCGACGAGATGACTCCGGTGTGCGTTCGACCAAACATTTGCAATTGCGGGACCCTAATTGACCGGAGTTATCCCGGCGACGGGCCAATGATAACGTCACCGATCATGTTGTGATGAATCTATAATTGCAATGACACTATTGATTTTGTGGTTTTGTTGTGGCGAAGGATGGACTTGGCTGAAAATGGTTTATGTAGGCTTCTTCACGAAAGCGATGTAAGTTAATTCGTTTTGAGGGTCGTTCTCCTCGAATTATTCTTTTTTGTAAAAAGAAGCCAGACAAGATTAAACAGTATTTAAATGAAACATAAACTTTAATGAAAATCGACCGAAGCACTCTGGGAAAAATAACAATAATAAAAGAAAATAAAAAACAAACAAAACAGAATGAACCAGCGAAATGGAAACCAGTTAATTAAAGAAATCAGTATTGCGAAAGAAAAGTAGGTACGCTGATCAAGTGGAGCAATAAGAAAATGAAAAAACGTAAAGAATATATTCTCTAGCGTCCAATTTCTAGTGGCTATGATTTTGTATGAAATGGCATCAATAATTCAGAACTTTACAGAGGGTGGAAAAAAATGTAAATTTTAACAAACAAACTTTGAAATTAATAAATTCGTTAGAAATTGGAAATAGTTTTATTATTTTCATCCAGTTAATTAATTAATTACAGAAGTGTATCTAAAATTAGCGACATCCGAATTAATTACATCAGCATCATTAATTATTATAACTGATGGTGATGAAGGTATAAGTCGTTCTTTGTCAGTCGAATCGGTCAAATATTCAACTATTTTTATTTTTTCAGTGATTTCGATAAAATTGCAAAATAAGGTGTTTTTTCAAAAAATAAAAATTAGATTTTTTTAACGCCATAAACGATCTAAATTGATTAAATCTTGTAAATATGTAATAACTAGATATTAAAATATGAATTCTGTATTTAGTCCATTTTGGAATGTTTATGGGTCATTCCATGCCTTATTAGCAAGAATTTTTACCTTCATGTAACCAATTTTGGTGAAACTCGTTGTACTTTTAGCTCTTACAGAGAGATGAAAAAATTTTAATGATTATTTGGTTTTCAAGTTATAGCTTGATTCAGAAACGCCCTATAACAATTATGAGTTTCGAGATATATGAAAAATATTCTATGAGAAATATTTTTGAAGGTGGGGTGTCATTTTAAAACTAGTAACGTGGGCTTTAGAAAAATATATCATTTTTATATCTCATTGAGTTTAGCTAATTCTGATAATGTCAGAAATCAGTATATATACTTAAAATTTCATTTCAAAATATTTTAAATAACAGTAACTGAAAAAATTAAACGCTAGTTCGTTCTTCTGTTAGAAAAAAAATCAGTTGTTTTCTCCGCATTTGTGTACCCTTTTACAATAATTTAAAGTTTTGAATTAATTAAAAAACATCATGATGTATTTTTTTTTATTGTTTTCATTGAGATTGCAAGTTAAAACTTCGCACAGTGGGAACTTAATACTGTTGACACGCTGAATTTTTTTCAGTGATAATAAATATGCGGCTTCCAAAAATAACTAAAAAAGTTTGAAGTAAATATGTTAATTTTTTATTTGATATTTTATGTTGAAAATTCTATTCCTTACTAAGTATAGGTATAGAGCCCACACAAGCTTTAAAATGACATCTCACATTCAAAAATAATATTTTATATCTCTAAAACGCCGCATCTCATCATCTATCTACAAATGCTAAGGGCTTTAAGGCAGGTTTCACGAAAACTGGTTATATGATGATAAAAAGAAAGATTCCATCTGGATGAAAAAATAATCAGGTACATGAAGAAATTGAAACTGAACGGCACTGTAAATAATTGAAAGAAACCTGTGCAGTTTTTCCTTTATTCGTTTAGGATGGCTTTTTAATTTGCGTCAAGTCCATCCCTTAGCCCTCGTCACAAGTGGTGTCGCAACTGATCCCCTGCCACTGTAACTTATTGACGATCTTTTCTCTTTAGCCGTGTCCTCCTCAGACGCGCAAACACCGTCCCCGCATAAACTCGGCCATTTTCGTGTCAAACAGCGGCCCAGGTCTGGACCCGAAGGAGTTCTTCCGACGGCACGGATCTGTCTCGAGACTTTGCAGGAAAGCGAGAAGTGTCGATAATATATCGTTGGAGGAAAATCACTTCGGACTGCCGACTCTGTCTGTTTCGGGGCCATCGCCTCCGGAAGACGACGACAGGGACGACATTAAAGAGACTGAAAAATTTCTGGAGTGAAAACAAATGCGGGACACGGGACGGAGAGGGATTCAGCACAAAGGGGCCATAAAATCATCTTTTTTATCAGAAACCATCGATCATTTAGGTGAAGATAAGCGGACTTCCTTTCCCATCGCCTCAGTTCAGCTTTTTTTTCTTTGTATATAATGATTCGTTTTAGAGAGCAATAAAACGGATAGTGATTATTTTTTAGAGACATCTCGGTGCCAATGTGTGAAGTGCTTGATGCTCTTTGGACCGTTTGATAAAAATACAAACAACAAACTTGTGTAATTAGAGAATCTAATAACGTAGAACTTTGCCATTAGCATAGCGTCGATACTGTACTGATAACTACGAGCTTTGTACGAACATTAACCTTCAAAAGCTGAATTCAATTACATATCGATAAACTCCGCATAAATAATGGTTCTGATTTCAAACAGTTACAGGCTTACAATTACGTTGTTCAATTTTTTAAAAAGAAACGGGACCAAAGTCGATAAACGAGAGCTTTAATAACATATTTAAAAGAGATGGATCGATTTGAAGGGGTGTCCGTACAATTTCTACATTTTTCAATAGCTTTAACTACTCTAGGGATTAGCTAAGAGGTCCAACACTGTGCTATTTTCAAGCCCTCGATGTTTTGGTAATTCGATGCAACCAGAAAATTACAGAGTGATCAGTCAATAATCGAATTACCTCCAAACAACAAATTTTCTAAATTTATATCAATGGATGGCTCTATAAATTTTAATTGTGTAACTATGAATAGCAATGGATCAAATTCGATTTTACCACTTGCCTCTATCAACGATCACTTGCTCAATTCAATTTAACGAAGTCACTCCTAGACATTATTTTGACGGTATAGCAGACATAAATTTTATACGTAGCTTGAACTTCCTATTAACCGACTACTTTAGTGTTTGTTTCTCATATATAGTTTTTATATTGTTGTTTTCTTCATTAGTCTATATTTTCTACGAACTGTATAGAAGTAATCGTCATATATTGTACCAAAAATAATTAAATCTTCATATGTATATATCATTCTCTAATTCATTAATTATCGATTGGCTTATATCATAATTAAGTGGGTCCAAATTGATCTATAGAACCCAATTCGATCTACCTTATATTTATTTTCTATGATCACTGTGATTTCAATGCCTTCTACCTACATATGCGCCATCTAATTTATTTATATTACACCATGGAAGGGTCTTGTAAAATGCTGTATATAAATTTATCACTGATTTCTTTGTGTAATGCAATAAATTACATACCTACACGGCCATTTTTCAATCTACCACCCTTCCTTTTCTTGTCCTATGAAAAAAATTCACGATTTAATCAAAATCACGACATGCAAAACTGAATATCGAGAACGAGGTTTTAAAATGAAGAAAAATCGACATGGAGGTTGAAACGTGAAATTCTTGTAGTTATTAAATTTATATTTAAAAACGAATCGAGAATTTCTAACAAGAATTCTAGAATATTGTCGAAGGCCTTTTTCATTGAAAATAATCACCTGACAAGAATTTTTATTTCTTTCTTTCAACACTATGTGAAAATTTTATGCTATGTTGTGATGAAAGTTAATAATATCCAGCTCATCACGATTCCCCGATCTTGGCTGAACAAAAGATTCGAAAATTGCAGCAAGGTAACATCAGTCTTTAAAATTATTTGTATTTTTGTCTTAATAAACAACCTCATAACAAAGTTTTAGAAAAACAAATACGGAGTTTTAATAGTATTTGCACATTTAAAATAAGTATTAACACATCTGTTCGAAATAGTTGTGATTTATGATAATATAAAAGGTAATGATCCGTTGGCAGGATATATTTAAACAAAAGAGTATTTTGAGATAGAAACGATTATAGAATTCATATCATGATCAACCGATAATAGAAAACACGGAATCCAGTGTTATAAATTAACAAAATATTTCATATCAGCTTACAAAATTTATTGTTAAAAATATACTGAAAGTGCGTGGCAATACACTGGTGTAATAGGGGTTATCTAACTTGCCTGTATTAATATTAAGAATTATGATATTAAAAAAGGACATTAAATTTAAATTACATGAACAATTAGTAACCAAATTCTAATAGTTTGGTGATATGAAGATACCGATTCACTTTTCTTTTATTTGTATCATTAAAATTCGGTACGTTGCTTATAGGTAACGATAACAATTCGATCTGATGATATGACATGTCACAAGTGCATGCGCACTTTTAACATAACCTTGTCGTATGTTTATAAACAGGCTACGAAATAGCTAAAATCATCGCAAAACAGTGAAAAATTTAGTCACTAAGTAAGTTTAAGTAAACCAAAAGTTAAGAAATCATGGATAAATCGTGGCAAAACACTTCTAATAGCTCAACAGGTTTTATATATTTTAACACAAGTTCCAATCAAGAATATCACAGCAAATCAGACACAACCGATTTCCTGGCGTTCAGTGACTCTCCGCAAGTCTCCCCACAGTTAAACAAATTTAAACCCACCCATTACAGCAGTCCACAGACGAAATTTCACAGAGGGAGTCCGAGGAACTACCCGCACAATAGTAGGAAATATCGGCGATGGTCGGGGGGTAACCGTTCGCTGAATAGCTCGAATAGTTCGAGTTATAGCCAAAATACATCAATGAGGGTAGATTTTGAGCGATTCGGTTGATATTTTGAATGTTTTTATTTGTGTTCTTAGGAAAGTGAGCAAGACTCTTCGAGTATAGAAAGATTCTTGCATCCATCTTTTTTAGAAGATCCATGGGCAAAGTTAGAGGCTAAACTCAAAGAGCAGAAACAGATTAATGAGGAACCACAAGAGCGTGAAGACTTGACTACTTGACAGAATGATGGTGGCCATAACATTTCGAGAAAATGTTCAAATCATAGTACAAACTGTACAAATTTGATTAAGTTCATTGTTTCAAATCTCGACAAATCCTAGCTGTAGGCGTAAAATCGACTATTTTAATAAAAAAATAAAAATTCATGTGTTTTCTACATTACCGATGGTGTCTGTATTATCGACCCAGCACTTCGACAAGATGGCGCCAGCATACACTTCTAATTCAAACTCGAAAAAACTTTTTCGGCTCATGCGCACTACTCACGAAAACTTCACGAAATAAAACTTTGTTTAGTTTTGCAAGTTTTGTGTTTGGTGTATGTTGTGTGTTGGCGTCTACAAAACCTGTTGCGTTTATGTGAATCGAAATTTGGCGTGATGCGAAACCGGTGCAGCAGGAGAAAAAAGTGATCCATCAGCGCTTCAGTGAGTGCGTTTTCGCAAGCATGGGTCTAGGAGTGTCCAAAGAGGCCCCCAGTCAGGAGCTCGAACGGCCGGAAAGTGTGATTTCAACGAAATTGCACGGAAGACAGGCCAGCATTAGGCAAAGCACCATCAGGGTCAAATGCAAGCAACCCATGCCCGACCCCAATGAACTGGAAAGAAGGTTCACCAAAGTCCTGGTAAAAATCATAACACAAATGCACACCCAAAATCATGTTTTTGAAGAGTACGTTGAGCATTTTTCCAAAATATTCGGAGGAATGAATCCTAGTAAGCCTTGGATTTTGTTTTCAAAGGGTACCAACCCCACATTGTCAACTGCACCCCAAGGTGAAGATTGAGCAAATTCCTCAACATCTGGCTATTAAAATTTAATTGGACAATTACATTATTACTTAATTTGTTTTTTAGTTGGTACTTTACGATTGGGTACTGTAAATACCAACTGTTGCTTCGATCGGTACCTACCACCAGTACTGCAATTAGATCACTAGAATGTTATGACCTTGAACGATTTAAAAAATTATCGCAAGTAGAGATCTGTAGTTTTAAATTATTTGAAAAACTTTCGTTCTTTAATTTTTTGTGTCGTAATTTAGCCGTGTGCATTTTTAAACTATTAACTTAAATAAATAAAGGTTAGGTGCACCAACAGTCACAAATAATGACTCAGGAACTGCTCGAAATTAAGTAATTAATTGTTGGCACCAGACAGAAATGGGTCAATTAGGCGACAAGGTTTACGCAGCCACATGTTATTCTTAAAATCTGCGCTCCCTATTATCCATTATTTATAAAATTAACGATAAAGCGATGAAACTGTCGAGATAACGCAACGAAATTAACAGTGTATCCCACTCCGTTTATTATCCCAACAATAAGAACGCCAAGAAGCTCGACGAGTTCTTCATGTTCATTCCAGATCGTTTACTGAGATGGATCATCGCCATTGTATTCAGCAGATAATTCAATGACATTTACTAAAGAAATGTGACGTCACTTCGGAATTTAAAGCAATAAATATTTGTGTCTCATCTTTTGATTCGGTGTGCCCATAGCCCAAACGGTCGTGACTTCCGTAGGAGTCCGTCCACGGATCGATGCTGCTTCCTAAATTGTAGCCAAAAAGTTGTCATGACAGCCATAAGAAGTAAAACTCTTCAAAAAATCAAATTCAAATCGATACATACGTAAGATGTTAAAACTTTTAATTACGCTGAGAGTTGGGCCCTTTTCCTGCGCAAAACTTTTTAAAGGGCGCGTTCAACTGTGGTCTGTCACCGCCTAAATTGATGAAATCATTCTAAAAAACCTCAAAACGTGAGTTACACACTGGATATATAAATGTTCAGAGTCGGCCAACCTATCTATTCTGTCATCAAACTGCGGTCTTAAATTTTAATAAATCCAATTTAATATGTATATCTGGTTTCTGTAATAAACAGAGGGCCAGCAGGGCTGCTAAAAAATTAACCACCAATCGAATGATATTGATTCCAAGCCTTTAAATTGCTATTTTTAAAATCTAGGGTAGCTGTGTTAACTTGATTATAAAAGAAAAACAAGAGGGTCGAATGTTTATGGCTGATCTGCTTTGTTTTTTTTTTTTTTTCTAGTCAAGAAAGATTATTTCCCCTTGAAATAACCTGGATCGGCTCACTCTTCAATCTATGATTGAATGATGGTAAAGATAAAAATCTATTGAATGTTTGCCTTTAATTTGTTCATTGGTTTTACAACTTAATTATGATTATCTGCTAAATCAAAATAGAATTATGATATTGGCCCGCACGTCCTTCTTTGTTTGAAGAAGTTATCTTGTAAGAATTTACAAAATAAGACGTGATAAGTTTATAGTCCACTCTGTATTTGTTTTGCTTATCCCATGCAGGTGCACCCGCTACAGCCTTGACTATGATGTCGTGGAAAATCATTTTATCACAGTTTCTAAGTGCGTGAAGTAAAAAAAAAGTTGATTTTCCTTATGCATCGTCACCTTGACACTTAATCTGCGCATTTGGCCCACTTGAAACTCGTTCAAATTTAATTCTTGATTAAATGTGTGACAACTCTGGTTTTTAAGAGCGACATCATGATCTATGATGGGTGTCCCCGAGTCTTTCGAATACTTCCAGTCCCACGCTGCTCTTAAGGCTGATGTGTAGGCAGTCATGCAGCATTCGCAATCTGGTTGCCACAGAAAAATCGAAATCGACTTGATTAAAGGGACGTTCACACCTGTTCTCATTCATCGTGCACACTTTCCTTACATACATATCGACCTGTAAAATTCGATCGGAATAATAACAGTGGTAGCATCTGCGTGCCTGAAAGCCATCAAACGGGGGTGGGCGGCTGTGTAAACGGCGAGACAGGGTGGGGTCATCGGGGCAATGGACACGAAGCCACCATATTTTCTTCACTGAAGTTGCACACATCCAATTAATTCGAGAAAAACAAAGCGATAAAGATAATTAATAAGCGATGATGGCTTCAGAAGCGGTTTTCGATGGAACCGAGATGGAGAGAGGGACGAAATGGAGTTCAATTTCCGAAAATAATCGGCGACTATTTATAGTGGAGGAAATTACGGGTTTATTTTGGGTACACAGTTGAAACCTTCCTCAATGTATCTCGTCAGGAGTGATGTCAACGACTGAACGTTTTTAGAGAGGGTAACAGACAAACAAAACACACCCTTCGCCATAAATCTTGTCGCTCGATGCAGTCGATCATATCGCGCGTCTCGCTGCTCTTTCAATATGAATTGCAATCATTAGAGAGCGGAACATAGACAAACGAGAGAGTAAAAAACACTGGAACAGTGGAATAAATAGAAATGACAGCAATTGGAAGAATAAAAACAAATTTATTGCAGTACAAACGAAAGAATAAAGATGTCTTAAAAATAGAAAGAAACTGCAAACCAAAGATGATTCAACACAGAATCAGTTTGTGGCAAAGAATTAGGATGTAAGATAATGGCTCGCAACAGGGGAAATTCTATTCTATATTATAACCGAGTATATCTTTTTGTATACACTAAGTACAAATTACAAATGAATACGATAGATTTTTTTTAAACAAGAAAAAGTATATATAAAACACAAACTACACATAAATAGTAATAAATACGAGGATAAAAAAATACAATAAATAATTATATAACGAATATTAAAACAAATAATTTAACAAATTTAAATTATTAATGACCGTTTAAACTCACTTTTCAACTTTGGTAAACTTATTAATTGCAGGTTTAATGTTAATAGAAGATTCAAGCAAAGATTCTTTTCTGCAAATAAACATATACAATATTTCCAAATATTTTATCAAAGATTTAATAAAAAAAAAACATTATTTTATTAAAAAAAACAAATATAAATTACCTTTGAAAACTCAAACATTCAAACATGAAAAAATTATAGATAAATTGAGTCTAACTCTCAAATTCGAGCTCAGTACTGTCCATGATTCTTCTTTGTCGATCATTACTAAAATGACAATCAATTTTCTGTAATAACCAGCATAATGTACTCTTCTTTATAAATAATTCTTTTCTATTCGAATCTAGAGCACGAATTTTTTTTTGCTCACAAAAATATCCATTGTCGTCGCCAGTTGCAATATTTCGGGAAGGTAAACGGTGAACTTCTTTAGTAAACATTTTCATTTTATCTTCATTCTTTTTATCGCTTGAAAAACTGGTGGAAGAAATACAGGTCGTGACATTATTATTCAAAGATATTTTTTACCTTACATTACTCATAATTTCTATTTTTGGTTGGAAATCTTCAATCGTATTAATATTCAAGTCTTTAAATATTTTGAATTATTACATCTTATTTGGCTTGTGATGCTGTTGTAGTTATTTGCTCATCAGAAAGAAGCGATGTTATGTTACATTTTATAGGGAAATTCAAACTCATTTCAATTTTACGATTGTAGCATATTGATTTGAAACTGAAGTCAACAGTTTTCAGCGCATAAAATTTGTTATTATACAGTTAATGGAAGTCATTGATCTTGTAATATAAAAAAAATGTTTGGCCACTATACAATACCAAAAGAAGATATTCACCACAATTATATACAAAATAAAATACCTCAGTTACCACTTGAGGCGACACTGTTTTTTGCCGGTATCTCGTAGATAGTTTTGCCTGTCAACCTAAAATTACAGCGCAGATGACAGATTAGAATGAAACTCGGACTTGACCTACAACGAAAAATGAAATAAATGGCTGTTGCAATTAACATGGAATCTTGAAAAAANNACTTTTTTTTTTAAATTTAAGTGCTGAAATTCAAAAAGCAATATTACTCTTGTGTCATGCAGACAGAAAATTTCTTAACATTGATCCTACATTGAACATTGGTGATGAACTACGTCAAAATGACAATTATAATGCGCCGAGAGGCCGGTAATTACCCTCGATTTAAATTATGTCATCACTCGATAGCAATGTTTGTGAGGATATGTCGATATCCCGTTTAAAGGCCGTGTCCGATGTTCAGGTTTATAGTTTAAAAATAATAATGTTTATTATCCAAAGA
>QDEB01003968.1:15166-32315 GCA_004193795.1 Asbolus verrucosus | reverse complement strand
CTTTATAGTGACACTTAAGTAAATAATGACAAAATAAAAAACTAAGAAGTCTTTTGTTTTATTGGCCATGATAACATGATTAATCCATTTGATCTTGCTGAAAATTTCATCGTTTCTTAATACGAATAAAACACATCTTTCCTGAAAATGTCATTAAAATTGATCAACGTTTACTGGGTGTTCATTTACTTATGGCGGCCAGTATATATTGTGCGGTTTATACGAATTTGAGATAAAATGAGTGAAATTTTAATCTTAAGCATCTTAGTGTAATCAGATTTTCACGAAAAGGGGCAACAGGCTGAAAATCATTTACGGAAAATTGACCGCTTTGGAGATATGCATCAACTTATTTTCAAGTGAAATTCATACGGTGTGTACATAAAAGCTCTCTATCATCATAAAAAAGAGCCAAAGAAAGCAAAAAAAAACAAACACTAAAAACAGTTTTCTCGAATGCTGAGAACTTTTTTAATATATCCCAAGGTAGACTATAAGGTGAAGATGTCAGTGAAAGACAATATAAAATTTAAAAATTGATCTAGAAGAAAAATATCCACATCTGTTGCTGTACAACATTGTCGGTTTCATAACACGGATAAAGTTTGGCAATTTTTTGGTAATTATGGAGTTATTGTGAATGTAGAGAGTTAAAATATCCGTTTTATAGCACTGATTTAGCTTCGTCAAACTTTCTTTTATTCAGAAACCTCAAAAAGAATCTCATAGGAAAGTGTCTTGCTTCTGCAAAAACAGTAAAAGACACGACTGAGCAAGATTTTGCAAGGTTAACAAAGATTTTTTCTGACTGTTGAAGGGACTTAAATGGTTGTTTATATTTCCAAGTGCTTTATTTAATAGCTAGGTAGAAATATAAAAATACGGCATCGTACTTTGTTAATTTTCGATTAGTAAATCCATATCTGATTGATTCTTTTATATTTATTTCCTAGCACTTAACACAAACTGGTTGGTGGGAAGTTATTTAATATTATTAATCAAACTTAGTGGAAACGAACGAGGTGCATATCAAAATTTTAATAAATTAAACAAAGTACGGTCTAGTATTTGAAATGAATTTTTGACAGAACATCAAAACTTCCACTTATTTGACAGAAATTACTTTTTTTAAAATGTTTTCAAATCTATCAAATAAACTTTAACTTTATTCAATTCCTTCAGAAACATGATTAAAACAAACGAAATTTCAAAATTACGGGAAATCATTATTTTTTATATTTTCTCTGTACTAAATCAATATTATTATAGTGCATCTATTTCAGGGTACTTGCATATTTTATTATTTTTCGCTGTGAAAATTTCTAACAAAGTTTTTCAACGGTAAACATCCTGTATAAATACGCAGGGTGTTTTAACTTGAAGTGGTATAGACAGTTCATTCCTAAACAAACACTATGATACAATGCGTCTTTATTTAACGAAAATATCAAATGTGTCCTTTTTTGCAAATAATACTGTATAAAGATATAGATCATATTCATGATTATACAGTGAAACAATAATGCATGGATTTTTGTTTCAATTTAAAGACTCATTATTCTGGCACAACTTTAGATAAAACACCCTGTACAGGGAGAATCAATCTTCATTCATTTTCCGCAGTTTCCAGTCAGGCACAAATAGAATTGGCTTTAAAATAAAATGGCGACGCATTCAATTCCCTTCCATTCGCCACATCTCAATAACTTGATTTTCAATTTGTGCGCCGGTGACGTGCCATACAACTGACACATTGACTCACCCTGTATACAGCTAAAAATGACCTTTCATTTCTTTAATTTCGATAATTTTTACAACTTTTCGTGTAAATACAGCAATTTTCCCTTCTTCCATTTCTTTAGTGAGAAACTCAATTATTTACCATCAGTAATAAGAAAAAAATTGTAACCTGTACAAAATTCATACCTTGATCAGCGGCACCATGAGCCCAGCAGGTAGGTCGTAATACGGCGCCGTGGGCATCAGTTCTTCGACAACCGGAGGTTCGGGATTCGGAACGAACCCGGGAGGCGGTTTAGAAAAATCAGGGAAAACACCGGGAGGCGGAAAAAATCCCGGAGGTGGTTGCGAAAACGGGTTATCCATTCCATTACTGGGTAAATTATTTGGTAGGTGTACCAAACTGGGTGAATTGGGAGACTGTCCCAACGGTGGCGGCGGATGCGTCGTTATGTTTGGAGGCGGTATCGATGGATTTATTGGAAGAAAATCGTTAGCTTGTTGATTTGGGGGCGGATTCATACTCTGAATAGGAAAATTCTGATTGGTTGGCTGAGTTTGGTTGGCGGCGTTATTTTGTTGACTCAAATTTTGAATTGTTTGTTGTAAACTCGCTTGAATTGTCTCTAGAGGTATTATGTTTGTGTTTTGAATTGGTGGCGGTGGTTGCTGCTGCTGCTGCTGCTGCTGCTGTTGTTGCTGCTGTTGTTCAATCGCTTGTCTCTGCTGCTGCAAATCAGCAATCTGTTGCATGGCATGGCAGACAAAGGCCTGATGTTGAGCTTGATAACTGTCGTAAGTCGCTTTTGTTTGTTGAGCCAGGGCCGCGATTTCCGCAGAGTATTTCATCATCTGGTGAGATTGATACTGTTGGTAACTCTGCGTGGGTTGTCGCATTTTTTCAACTGTATTTGGATCTAAATAATTCGCCTTAGACTCCCATAATTTTAACAACTTTTCCAATTTATTCCTCTGGTCATCAGTCGCACTGATGTGAGCGTTACAAAACATTGGAACAACAACAGATTCCAAAGCTTCCTTCAAGTCATTCGCGTTTTTTCTTGCGCTATTAATGATCAATTAAATACGAAATCAAGAAATGTCTTACACCACTTACCAATGATGTAAAAGATCATTAACTAAATAAATAACATGTAGCTTTTGTGAAAAAATTGACGCCTCGATTACTCTAAAATCAAACATTCATTCTAACTCATTTTACCATAAATTTAGAAACAAAAATTGCTTACTTGGATAATAAACAATGAACTATACAGTAAGCCTGTTCTTTATTGTTGGCATGCTGCAAAAACCACGATTTTCCATTGCTTATACTGTCTTTCGTGCAACTTTCTATAATGGGTTGTAGAATATTAGAAATGTCCTGGAGGATTACATCACTGTCATCTGCTTCTTTTTGTAGTGCATTTGCCTCACATTTCGCCACAACAGCCTCAGCTTGTGCTTGTTGCTGTTGTAGAAGCACTGTATGTTGTGCAGATAAGTTCTGTTCACTCTGTTTAATTTGCTCTCTTAAATTATCTTGCTGCATTGTAAGTTGATCTATTTCTGAATTATGCATTGTTGATGGTGAATTCCAATTATTTGGGCTATTTTCGATGATTCCTTGTTGTTTTAAAACTACAATAATCTTTTATTTGTCATCTACTTAAGAATAAAATTACTTATCAAATACCTGCTTGCTCTGCTGATACTTTGTACTGGTAATAGTTAAAATATTCACCTCCATATAAAAATTGAAACTTTGGATTGCCCTTCTGTTTGTTTTTAGTCATTTGCTCAAATTCCGGCCCATTTCTAGCGACAAACTGAGCGAGTTTGTCGATTATATTCCTTAATTCCGTATCTAACAACAAAACATAACCTCAATCACGCATCCACTAATTCTACTCCAATGAACAATTCCATCATTAAAACAGCACTTACCTTGTGGAGGCTGCGGCAAATCCATTATACTTTTAATTCAAAACATAGTTTAATTTACAAACTACAGTTTTTCTGTAAATTAAAGCGTTATTTGAAAATTGATGAAAAGCTTGACAAGAAGTTTGTTCACTAATGGCAGACAATGCTACCAATATAAATTTGAGGCATTGCAACAAACATGATTTTAATTGCATTTAATGAAATGTGGCATTATTCCCACGATTACCGGATGTATGAACTTGATAATCGTAATTAACATTTCCCTTGCTGAAATATTTTAGTTTGAATTTATTTTGTTTATATTGGCAATTCTACTTTCACGGCTAACTTGAACAGGATTTTTCAAAATAATATCACCCAGGCGATACGTCAAACATGTTAATAAATTTGGCCATCATCTCATCCACATCAAAAATTCATTCGAACCACTAATTCATCATGATGAAACAGAATTTTGACATAACAATACATCCCACATCTCCCGAACCTGAAATTGTTCAAATTGCATCAAAACAAAGCAAATCGAAAAAATGGAGATTTCCTTGGAGAATAACCATGCTGGCTTTGCCCAAGAATCCAGTCGAGAAATATCAGCCTCCGCCACCTGAAACCTTCAAAACATTTGGTCCAGTTGAAGATGGAATTGCTTTTCGCTGCGATCACCTTTCAAGGCCATTCATTAGGTATTATTTTTTTCCAATATAAAACAATCTAATTGATCTACATTTTAGAATGTTGTACGAAAACAGGAGATTATATAAGGCGAAAGATCCTGTCTACGAAAAGAAAATAACGAAAGTTTTGGACAAATCTTGGGATGCCATTTATAATTATTACCGCAAGATATTAAGAAACAGACGTCTAAAACGACTGAAGTAAGAAAAAAATTGTAAAAATTTTATTACAGACGATTTTTCTTTGTTTAGACGTAAGCGGGAGAAAGAGCTCGCTAAAAAGCCTAAAGGGAAAGCTTTGGAGAAAATTGAACAGGAGAGGAAAGAACGCTTGGGTATATTGTCCACACCTAAAAAAGTATTCTTACCGGAAAAAATACCTCGAAAATGGAAAGCCCTTGAAGAGCTCTTACGCGACATCGACAGACTAGCATTGCCGAAAGAGTATCACATAATACCACCGCGTGAAGTTGGAGTGGTCAGCAAAGCAGCTTTGGAATATGAGATAACGGAGGCCATAATGAAACTGTACACAATCCCTGAAAGAATGAAAGGGCGCCAATCTGACCCTTGTCTAGGATATGTCAAAAAATCTGCTCTGCGTGCTACATGTACATGCGCTTTGGTTGTCCAAAAATTTTACTAAACCATGCTTTCAGGTTCGCCAAGAGTTGAAAAACTGGCACAGCCTTCTTTCAGTGCTAGAGAAGCCAAGAAACATGACGAAGATAAATATGATCCTTGGGTGATATCTAAGAACGCTTTGAAATATAAACCATCAGCTAGGATTCTGGAACTGGCCAAGCCATTTGAAAGGGAATAGTTGATTTAGGTATTTACAATTTATTGATCTAAAGTTATGGACGCAAATAACATTGTGTAACAAAACAAGCATTAAATTAATATTTATCGCATGAAAAAGGGTATAAATAAAAATTATTATAGCTAATCAGATAATAATAGTAATGATAATAAAATAACAGTAAAATTTGCTCAATGGGGTCCAATCATGAAAAAAAAACTAATTGAAAAAAACTGCCTAAAAATGAATTAAGTACTCAATATTAAAAACAATTATTTACAAAATGTCTCACTAAAAAATAACTAAATCTAATTATAGAAAATATTACATTTTAGTTATACAGTCTACAATAAAAAATAGACTTGTATGTATATTTATAAATATGTAACAGTATGAGAAATTCACAGATTATTAGCCAGTTTTCCGTCAATCCCAAATTTCCGTTGGAAAATTGTTTACTTCCGTTTGAATTTGAACAGGGTTGCCGTCTACATTGTATGATAATCTTATCCTCATTTTTAGTGTGCTCTGTTAGAATAAATATTGTTAAGTAAACATTACGATGAATGTTACAAATACATTACCTTGTTGGGGTTGGTAACCCTTAACACTTGCGTGATTTGTCCGTTCGGACCCATAACGGTCCCTGAAGGGGACATCATTTGCAATTGGAATGTCTACAAGAAGACAAAATTACATTCCCAGCAATGGTACATTAACTCGTCAAAGGGCATTTGAGAAACAATTCAATTTGCAATTTTTCAATTTCCAAAAAATATGTCTTCTTTTTATATTTTTGTGTTGGAGTTTAAACCAAAATCTCTTATTTTATAAATTTTTCTATCAAAATTATACATATGACCGATATCAATTAAGATTAGGAATATTAGCAATACGAAAAAGTTTACATTTTGGCAACAAGTGTGCTCCCAATTCAAGAGGTGTAATATAAATTTAAAAAATCTGTTTTACATGGCAATGCTCACACAGTCTGCCCTATTTAGTTGAAATTGGATGAATTTATTAAAATTAAAACACACTGACACAAATATTCATTATAAAATACAGTGACATCGATACAATCATTTTTAAAAATAATTTTAATTAACTTTTATAACCTATTTTTATCGATAGATGATATCTACATGGGCGGAACTATGAGACTTTTTAGGTTGCGGTAAGCGCAGATATTGTATTATAAAAAATGGAACAATAAGAACTGTATTAAGTGGGATTTATAAATCATTATATAACAGCGAAACGTACTCACTGTAGGTTTAAACTGTGTAATTATATGATTAGTTTTATTGACTGAACCTTTTAAATGACCAAATTTGAGTTTATTTTTCTAAAACTGTATTCTACGGCTAGGAAGGAAACGAAACGGGCAGCTGTCAAATTTTTACTATATGAAATAGAAGTACATAAAAATAATTAAGAAAAGTACTTTTATAATGAACCCAAAAATGGTGGTTTTGACATTTTTTTAAAATCAGTACAACTAAAAACGTGATATTTTGAAAAATAAATTTAGAAAAAAGTACTGTAAAATGTCTCCAAATAACCATTGGTTTTAACATTTTACTTATTACACACTAAAATTAAAAATGTATAGAAATTTCAAATTAAAAACACCCTTATGGGTTATCAGTGGTGTTAACTTCAGTTGACTTTAAATTATTGAATTTGTAGTTTTCGGAAAAATATACAGTGAATTTTTTTTAGTACTGACCATAGGGATAACTTTTTTTACGATGAAGATACGAACTTGAAACAATATAATTTTCAACTTCTTCTTTCAACTACACTAAAAATTATGCCTTTAAAATAAAAAATAGTGCTTCAAAAAATTTAATTGTTTATGGCTTTTTGTCAGCGTTGTTTAGGTGGCTATTTGGCATATTTGACATATTTTGACGTTTTTGATATTGTTGCTTTATTTTGTACTTCGATCTTTTTAATACTTCAATGCCATTTTACACCGTTCAAGCGAAAATTGAAATGGTAATGGCCTACGTTAAAGGTATATCGCCGACGGAAATTGCTGACAATTTTGCCGCAGTATACTCCAACAGGCCGATCTCTAATGTGTTGACACCTGAGGTAAATTTGAGTGTGTTTGGCAGTCGAAGAAAAAAAAATCTTTCAGTTTAAAAGAAGTGTTCAGAAGTTAAAAAGTGAAAGATACAAGTCCTACAAGATGAAAACCGTTCATAAATTACTGCCAACGAATTTTTTTCCAAGAATGGAGTTTTGTACATTTTGGATTAATTGAATTAACGAACGTAATCATATTTTAAATACTAATGTGTTTCCTGATGGAAGTACAACATTTAACATCAATGGGGCTGTAAATAGCAAAACTATCGAATTTGGTCTTGAGAAAAACCTTATATCGTTCGAGAAATGCATACTCTGTGACTTCGTAAAGTAAATGTTTAATTGATAATCAAATAATCGGACCTTTTTTATTGAAGGTTCTCTCAACGCTGAAAAATATTTAGACATGCTCATTATGGTGATTGGTCCGGCAATAGCTGAGTAAAGAATCAATGATCAAATCATCTTTTAACAAGATGAGGCTCCTCCACATACAGCAAGAGTAATTGTTGAATTTCTAAACAATGCATTTCCAGAAAATTGAATAGGAAAGAACAGACCTTACAGATGGCTTGCCAGAAGCCCTAACCTCACCTCTCTGAACTTTTCCTCCTGGAGATTTTTAGATCACAAGGTTTTCGACCTCAACAGACCGAATCCTGTGAACGCCGAAGAATTGCAAGAACGAATTATTGATGCCTCTAATAATATAACAGTGCGACATTTGACAAATGTAAGGCGCGAATTTTATGATCGACTAGGTCACTGGTTGGCGGCTTTTGGTCAGCACTTGGAACATGTTGTAGTTTGTGATAAAATGTGTCCTATTTTGTGTTATTTTTGTAATAATTGTTACTTTCATATTATTTCCAATTTGTGGTGTTACATTGTTGCTATTAGATAATTGTGATTTTGAATTTTATAAAAATGTTTTTCTATTTTTAAAATGTCTTTTTCCAAAATAACAAAATATCAGCTAAATGAGAACAGAAATGAGAACTCTGTACATTTGTGCATTTGTCATGATAATGTCAAACTTTCAATGGCCACCTAAATAATGCAAAGTAAATGCATAATTTTTAGTGCAATTGAAAGAAGTTCTAAATTACATAGTGTAAAAGTTTTAATTCTAACAAAAGTTAACATAGGGTAGAAAATTTAACACGAGAATTCCTATGGCCAATGATAAAAAAACGTACAGTATAGTTTTCTGCATTTTGCGTATAACGCAAACACCATATCCAGTCAGTAAGAACTGAAAATTACTAACAGTAAAAGAGTACGTTATTTTCTGTTCTTCTTGACTGAATATACTAACGTTATACTGTTTCCATTGATAAAACTGGATTTTTTGAATTTCTCAGGCTCCACATTTTTATAAAAAATTCACTTCATAATAAAATAATAGCAATAATTAATTAATTAAAATTCATTAGTTAGTAAAAGTAGTATTTGACAAAGGGATATTCTTTTAACTTTTTGTTACTTAAACAAAATGTACTGTAAAATGTCAATGATTTAATCAATAAAAATAGTATAGCGATATGACTGTTCTGTGACGATGGTTTACGGAAAAAATTTAACCAATCGTACCATAGTTTAACTGACTACATGCTCGTGAAAGCGTTATAACCTTGAAATGTTTGTGTTAATGTTACAGTTAATTTAATTTTACATTGTTTCTTATGAAATTTACTTTAAATAAATTAGTTTTATAATAAATGTTCTGATGACATTAACAATAGTATGTTGCATGGTTTCCGGGTAATGCCGTCGTCTTGTCAAATTTGCTGACCATGCGACATATGGACACCGGCCGCAAAAGCCTACACTTAACCATTAACGACAGTGTTAACATAAACATTTCAGATCACAACGCTTCAACGGGTGGATGGTATATGAAAAATGAATCTCAAATTTTACGATTCTGAAGAATAACTAATAAATTATTAATTATATATGACCAATCGTAATTCGTAAATATTTATTTTAATTCTTTTGTCTTGAACTAATGAGATTAAAATTAATTAGCTGTTTAATTCAAAACATTTTACATTATACTACATGAGACTAAACAAATAAATTATTATATAATGCATTTTGATTACCTTAAAATACAATGAAAACTGTATTTCTTACCTTAGGAACTGCCGCTTGAAATAGAAAATCGGTCATCGGTGACAACGTCTGATTAGTCGCCACTACATTTATCGTTAAAGTATTACTATCCGCTACTTTATCCAAAGAAAAACACATTTTCAATCCGTCTTTATCATAAGCCGTGATCGTAGGCACGTCTTTTTCTAAAAAACACAACAAAAATCAAAACAGAACTTGCTGCAATGATTGTCCTTTACCGTTTACTGTCTTTGTATTACTCAGTAAATCTCCGCCAATAAAATTCGAGTTTTGGTTGATAACTATAGGTAGGCTTCCATTATTATTTTCTACAATCAAACCGAGATTTGTCGTGTCCATAGACGGGAGCGTTTGTAAGGCTGGGGTGTCTATATTATCCATTTCATTAAATAAATCCAATAAATCTACTTTGTTACTAGTGGTTGTGGTGGTGGTGGTAGCTGCTGGCTGAGGGGTTGGTGTCGTACCCTCAAAGTCAACCAACAACAGGTCCAGTAAAGCGTTCTGAAAGAATTGAAAAAATTCACCAATTATTTATATACATATCAAACACTCACCGAATCATTGTTGACATGCTGGGGACTTTCTTCGGGCGATTTTACCTCACTTTCAATATCACCATTCGTATGCGTGTCTCCGCTTTGCCGCACTATTTCCATGGGTGGCATTCTTTCCAACAGAGACGGTCTTAAATGCGAATATTTTCCGAAAAACTGCGAAAACTCCACTCCCCTTTGTTGTAATTCTATGTGTAAACTCGAACAGAACGAACTGATAATTTGTTGAATTTTACTGAAAAACGCAATTGAAAAAACTGAAACTCTTCATCACAAGCTTACTTATTAGTACTCGTAAACCTAGTGCTTAACTTAGTGAGCGACATCAAAGCATACTGTTTGGTAGTTGTGGAGTTTTGGGGTGACCACAGAAGTTTCTGATAAAGTTCAATCACTTGCTCTTCTGCAGGCGGTGTGCAACCGCTATCATCTTCAATAGAAGCTTGTAAAAGTTGGTCGCCATATTCCCCTATGGCCCAGACAGCAACTTGGGTCAAAGGCTGCTTATCCATAAGATCCTCTGACAGTGCTTTATAAAGCTGCAAAGTCATGTATGACTGCTGATTAGTGCTTTCTGAAATTAACTGAATGGTGGATGAAATGACGTCATCCCTAACATAGTTGCCGGCCTAAATAAAAAACATCAAATTTTAACATGTAAAAACTTATTTATTCCTTATACTCACTCCGATCAGCACTTTCAGCAAGGTATCCAAATGCCACCTTTTATTTGGAGCAAATCTTTCTGCTGACATAACTATATTTGATGAACACTGCGCTTTAAATTCAGGATCAGCCTTCTCTAAGAAGGTTATTAATTCTTTCATCATTGTTCTAATATTCTGAGTGTTAACAAGAGCAAATGATAATTCCATTGCTCTTTTTCTTATCGAGATATCAGGATCTTTTAAACATTCAAGAATCGTGGATCTGTGTCTCTGCACTGCAGATGTGTCAACATGTACTGTTCTCAGTAACGTGTTCAGCGCCACGTAGCGAATATTCTTATCGTTATTCAAGAGAAACCTCCCTAAAATATTAACAGCAAGCACTCTCAAACCACCTTCTGACTTGATGTCCATGATCGACAATACAGTTTCGTACAAAATCGTATTTCCAACGTTTTTACTTGTTTCTGTATTGGTTGCAACTTGGGCTAAAATATCATTCATTGCTTCAGAAGCATCTGCGTCGTTTCGGCCCAAAACTCGCAACAACTTCAGGATCTTCACTTGTAAAAATGGATCACTAACCCCTGACACGTCATGATCTGGTGAATATCCCGCCAATATTAGATTTTTCAAAATTCGAACCAGATTTGGGACGATCTGGAAAACATCTTAAATCACTTTTTGAAACAAAATGTAAAAAATTATTAACTGTAATAAAGTGGCAAATTTTAAGATAAGATTATTAGAAAAAAATCAAAATTGTTAATTGGTGACTAGAATAAGAAAAAAAAAAACGAAACTCATTAGTATAAAAACACAGAATCTTACAGCTTTGTCTTTTATTTGTAACTGTAAAAGAAAAGAAATATGAAAAATTGTACCAAATTTCGCTAGCGTCTGTTTTAACTTATAAGCTAGTGTGTACACTACCTATAACAGTAAAAAATGTTATGGGTAAAGACAGCCCATATTGAGAAGCGCTATTGTTACTGTGCTATAATCAAGGCTTGAGTAACACACTTCTAAAGTTATACAGAATCTCGCTCTGTTCAAAAGCATTGCTGAAATGCGAAACTGCAGTTTGACTATGTTCTTGTCAAAACTGCAACTACAAGCGCAAAAACAAAAGCATACCTCACAGTTTGAGCAGTCCTAAATAAAACATTACTATTAGACCAAAGGTATCTAAACTAATTAAAACCCGCTTCACACCACTCAGATCGTTACCAGCGCCTGGAACTGTCTCACCTTGTTTTAGAGCATTTCTAAAAAAAGGTGAAATTTCCTCCAAAACGCGGTTTCGACGGAAAAATTTCCAACTTACTTTTTTGAAATGATTCAAGGTGTCAGGGCTATTTTCACACATTTCTGTTATCAAAGTGACTCCCGTTATTAACACTCCTAAAAAATAATGTTGTAATAAAAATAAACTTGTTTTAGCAGGAGTTTTACCATGATTTTTCTCTGATAACAGACTTCGGGTTGCTGGTAAAAATATTTCCATGAGTTCAGGCACTCTTTTGATAATACGGAAAGCACACAGAGCTGCTTTTTTCCTGATGTAAGCATTGGGGGATTTCATTAATCTTTCGACTTCTCCAGCTAAATCTCGCGCCATTTCTGGGGAGGCGATAGCACCTAAAGTACACAAAGCTAAACCCACAACAAACTGTGTTGTTGAATTCAGGTCACTAAAAAGGAAATTATTAATAATACAATTTTAACCGAAAAACACAATACTTTTTGAGGCAATTTGTGATTAGTAAGTGAACATCTTGTCTCTCATCCAACAAAAGCATGGCCCCTAAATATCCAATTCGTTTATCTGTGAATCTCGAACTTGCGATTAATTTGAGGCATTCTAGTTGACCAAAGTGTGCTGGATAACCCAACATGTGTATGTAGAGGAGTTTTGCGATGTTGCGACATCGCCAAACCGAATCTTCTTCACGGAAAGTGGACCTAATATAAGCACACTCTTTGTTGACGACGCTGCGTTCTTCTGCCGCGGTTCTCGCAGCTCGAATTTGCCGGATTAAATCCCTCAAACGCATGGGGGTTGGCATACGAACTGTAAACGAAAGCAGTTATAGAGAAATCGCAAAAAATCATAGCAAATACCTCGTTCAATAGCTTCGTTGACCGCCTGTTTGATAGTGGCCATGTTAAAGGCCGGGTTGAACCTAAAATGATTGTAATTAGGACACTTGCAGGTGATTTAAGAGGGTTATTTACCCGTGCTCTGAAGCATTCATGTTGCTGTTTTTTTTAGCAGGGCGACACACAAAGGTTAATTAAAGAACAAACAGCACATTCACATCGGTCGTTGTCGATTATTAGTTATTTTGCACGCGACTTATTTACAATTATTCACCTGTAATTTTTACACCTCACTCATTTGACAGGTGTCATCAACTTTTCAGAAAGGAGCTGGATTTTCGAAAGAAAATGTTATTCTTCACTTACCAATCAACACAAATTCGTTTTAAATTAAAAAATTACCGTACGAACGATTTAACTGTAAATATTAGACCATCCCAAAGGTTTAACTTTGACAAGACGGACATATGCAATATGGCCGGCTTCTGACGTCACACCTGTCGACGTTTCAAAAATGTTGCATTCAAATTTAAGTCGATGTAAATACACACGATCAGTTATTCTGATCATTTTGATTTTGATTTTGAATGATTTTCGATAATAACAAAGCGATAGAATTTAAGGTTCTTTTGGAAAGACAAAAGCCACAAATAAAAGGCTACCACCACAAATTTTCAGAGAAAAATGCACACTTTTTGACAAAAGCTGCTGATTTTGCATAAAACAGAAGCTTTTACCTTCGATTTAGCTCAGGGGGCAAAACGCTCCAGTCACTTTCATAATATGGATACATTTTTAGCTCTTAATAGTTCCCTTGAAGTTAACGCATATAAACACCTGTTCAGAATATGATAACTACAAGATAAGAAAATGTACAGTTTTTATCTATTTATTTACTTTAGGAGCTTACAGATTATGTATGTATAAAAAAATCAATTTTCTTCATGATTGCGCGAAGGTCTTATGTAACTATTACGCTTAATACAGTCAACAAGCCACTTAATCCCTTCGTCAACACCATCACTAAAAAATTTTTATCAATTTAAATGCCGCTGAATACGTAAAAATAATTACCCAGTCAATGCTGATATAGGCATTACCATACAATCCCTTTTTCCAATTAAATGCGCGTTTTTATTAAAAATCGGTTTAACCTCCCGCACCCCCATGCATTCCGGAATGTCTTGTTTGTTTGCTAATACAAGTAAAGGAATGCCGCACAAATTTTCATTGGCTATCATCTTATCTGAAACATCATAAATTACACTTGAAATGTTTAAAATGGGGCCACGAACCAAACGTTTCTTTTGACTCATCTATCCTTTCTCTATCTGAAGAGTCCACAATATAAATTATGGCATGCGATTCTGCGTAATACTAAAATTGCATTCAATTAATATGATTCCTTGACTCGGAATGCTCATACCTTGTCCCAAAGAGACTGCAACTCGCTCTGTCCTCCTAAATCCCAGAAATTCAGTCTTATCCCCGCTATATCTATTTTCCCGATATTTAAACCTACTGTGGTGGTTATTTTACTAGGGTGAATCCCTGTATAATTTTTTGTAAGTTTTGTTTTTGCCGCCTCTAAGTAAGTCTGAAATCTCAAGTCACTGGAGTTGGTAGCACTTTTTTCCATACTCACCGTTTTTCCTGCATTATCGAGGCCTAGAATTAAAACACAGAATTCATCTTTTTGTACCATGTACTTGTAGAAACCGTGCAGAAGCGTGTACATGTTTTTACGTTGGATATTTCTGGATTAATTTACCACAAATGATGAAAATCAGTCGCCATTTTGACACTATTATTGTTGTGAACAGGCATACCAACCACCAGCTGACCAGCTCCTGTTTGAATGTTGGGTCATCTACCACCTAGGAGTTGATGATTAATTCCTATTTTTAGAAAGGACCGAAATAAACGTACTTTAACAATGATATTGATTGTTTATAATTGATTTTGTCACCTCTTTGATGTAGTCATTCCATTATTATTCTTCCGATGATTTTAATTTGATTCTGAGTTTTGTTTCTTCGTTCTCTGACTTTCGCCGCTTTGTTTCGCACCATTCATAAACTTACCATGGCTAGAGCAGCTTAATTCCACAACGTTCTTGTAATTTATCGTTAATTATCGTGATGGCATCTCTTAAAGTTAAAGAATTGCTTTGTTTGCTGTATTCAGCATTGTTGTTTGTAAGTATGTCTGCTTTCAATGCTTTCACTTAATTTTAACTCACCTAAATTAGATTTCAGGTGTATTATTAATAGGCTTTTCTGTCGTCCTTTCTATTAAAATCTTCTATCATTTTAAATTCATTCCTTCGAGTTCTATAGGGCCTTTTATTGTGACCTTCTTACTCGGGTTTATTCACCTTTTTCTCACCTGGCTCGGAATTAAAGGTCCTACCAGGGAACATGATCTTCATATAATTTTGGTAACAAACATTTCCGATTCTCCGTTAATTAAAGTAAAACTAATCGGTTTTTAGTTTATGATAATTACTGTTGTTTTATTGCTCGCGGAATGTGCTGTGGGAGTTTGGTCTATTATTTTATGGGATGAGGTAGATGTTGAATCGATGCAGTTGATGACGAAATCTTTCGATGAATTACTCCAAAATGATTTCGATAAAAAAGATTGGGCCAGACTTGAATCCAAGGTAACTTTACAATGGTTTTATAAACTCACGTGAAACATCGGCAGCGTGGCCGAGCGGTCTAAGGCGCTGGTTTTAGGCACCAGTCCGAAAGGGCGTGGGTTCGAATCCCACCGCTGTCACACTTTTTTTTTTAGTTGAAATGTTGCGGCTTAAACGGAATCAATGAATACAAAGAAGCCAAAAACATAATTCCAATTTCTTGCTGCAACATGGACTTTCAAAATGCAACGTGTATGTATAATAATATAGGTTGCAAGAAACCACTTGCTAGATACGTCAAACACTTATTGATCGATGCAGCAATTATGGGGTTTTCTTGTTGCATTTTTCAAGCTATCGGGGTGTTCGCGTTCTACACTTTTTTAAGGGCCTTGAAAGAAGAACGTTCAGCGAGAGTACAAAGACGATTAGCAATGCAAAGGAGGATTTCTCAAGAGAATGGTAACGCTAGTGCTAACCCAACTCCTTCATCTCCACCACCGGTGGCGCCACCTGCTTCAGCTTGAAAACTATTTTGATATGTTTACAATTTTTATATAATTTTTTATGCACACATGTGCCTTATTTATACATAGAATATGTACTTACTTAGTTTTGCACAATTATGACATTTTTTTTATTTTACATATATTTTTTCAATAAATTTTGATTTTTTGAAATATTTAAGGTTAAATAAAACCACTATTCTTGTTGTGTTTACTATTTTGCTTACTTAAGGAATGCTGGAGAATAAACATACCAGTTAAAAAATCCTACTCCACTTCACAAAAAGTGGGTTTAATTATCATACTATTGCTATAAACTACTGAAGATACACAAAGTTTCACCCTGCGTCCTCATTCCACCGCAAAAAGCACATAACCTAAACAATTCGTTAACAATAAAATAAATATATTAATAAAGGTGTAAAATATTTAAATGATTACAACTAAGGAATCGTTTACTCCATATGCTGTAAAAAAAATAAATCAAATGGGGACACAGACTGTCATTAAAAAGAAAATAAATTAAATGCAATTTTGAGGCTATAAATTCACTAATCAAAAACACCAACACTTTTGGAGCTTCTTCTGAGCAAAATAATACACTGAAAAGTTTCACAACGCTTTATGATGGGAAACCCGTTGGTGGCTGTCCGGGCACTGAATACTGGGGTCTGAAATTGGCGAAATTCGCCGCCGCCGCTGCAAATCCGGGCAAGTTCCCTGCATTAAAACCAGGTGGAAACTGGCTCATCACTTGTGCTGGAACCAAATAAATGGCGCATGTTGAATCTGTCAAATTGCAATTGTAAAATTAAAAACGGTTCATGGTTATTTACAACCAAGTGATTAAATCTGATGAAAATTTTGCACCACATTTAAACTGCGCTCACAATGACAAATGGCTATTTGAAAATATCTAATCAAAGAGGCCAAAGTGCAATTTACATACCAACATCAAACCATGAGTAAAAATTTGGCATTTGCACAATAACATAACAAGAAGTAAAATATTGACACATTGTTCCCATTTATTTGAGAAGTTGCGAGGAAATCACTCCTTTTGATCTCTAAAACCATAAAAAAAACTATTTCTCTTCATTTGACTGTTAAAGTTTCTATCTGTCCAAATCAAATTTACGGTCCGTTGTATATCAATCAACTTCTCTGCAATTATCATTTTTCTTCTTGAGAATGTCCAAGTGTGCTTATGGCTTTATGTTTAAGGTTACGCTTCGACTTATTAGCAGGCAAATTCACGTCCTTTTTGAC
>QDEB01003968.1:1741-15112 GCA_004193795.1 Asbolus verrucosus | reverse complement strand
TGACTTGATGAAACGAATGACCTTCACATCTCTATCAAGTCTGGACAGTGTTTATACAAAGAGAATTTTCAAAAATTAGGATGGCTATACTAAACTAAATAATACTCACCTGTTGATTGGCTATTCGTCGAGGAAGTCGCAGCAAGTCTAGAAAGAATGCTTCTTTCCGACATCTGCAACCTCTGTGCGACGGGAGGTATTCTCGCCAAAGTGGCGGGTAGTCTCGACACATCCGACTTCATATCGCTCAACAGCTCCTCCAGCTGATTGAGAACCTTATGCAACACAGCGTTGGCCGGTTTATTGCCGGCCAAAGACTCCTTGCTGAGATGCTGATGCGACTCCGCCAAGCACTCGACTTCAGCAAACCTCGCGTTCAAAGACATGGCCGGATGGTTCGGATCTTGTGTCAAATTCAAATACGCTGCTCTTCTCAGCTGTTCTTCGATAACCAAAGCTTGCTCGAGCAACTTGAATCGACGGGCCAAGAATTTATTTTTGATTTCCAAGAAGTTGCCTTTGCCCACGTCCATTTTGAATGGCTCGTTGATGATGGCGAAGCGAGCATCAGCTTGGATGTCTTGCCATCGTCCGTAACCGTGGGTGACGATTCCGGACAACAACCAGTAGTCGTGGCGACGATGCCAGATTTCATATTCACGTCCGGGTGTCGCTGCTTTTTCTTCGTTCAACCAAAGAGTGTGCAACTCGGTGAAACCGCCATCGGCGATGTTGAACATGAATCGTTTCTTTGTTTCTTCTACGTCAATCACTTCCGTCCGTTTCTCTTTACTTTTGTCTTTATCTTTATCTTCTAATTCGCTTTCATCATCTTTCTTCTCGGATTTTATTTTATCTTCTTTTTTTTCGTTGTCATCCGCTTTGCTTTCTTTATCCTCGTCTTGATCTTTCTGAGCTGTATCTTTACTACTACAATCGCTTTCTTCTTTGTCCCCTGCTTCTTCGCTTCTCTTCTCTGTAGTGATATCAGATTTTGATTCTTCACTCTTTGAATCTGGTGTTGTATCAGTTTCACTGGCTTCCGCGGTAGATTTAGATTCCACTTCTTTTTCTTTAGCAGACTCTTCTGGTGTTTTCTCCTTCTCTTTATCCTCGCTTTCTGATTTGATAGTTTCCTTATCTTTTCCTTCTTCAGCTTCTTCTTTGATTTTCTCCAAATCTCCTTCTTTCAAAGGCGCTGGACTTGCTGCTGCACTTGTCGCTGGAGTGGCGCTAGTACTCGTCGTTGCACTTTTCGGAGTCTCCGGTTCGTTGACACTTTGAGACTTATTCTGATCCATTATCGTCTTCTTGATGACTTCAGGCATACTATATTCACCATTTATATGTTCGAATTCTTGGACTTTCTTCCTTATTAAAGACATAACTCCGATTCTGGTCAGAACATGCTGTCTGCTTAAACCTTCTCTGGGCACTCCATCAGCGAAATTTTCTGCATTATCAGCACCAGGTTCACACAAATGTCTCATGAATAAAGACACGTAAGCTTTAAAATTTTTCTCAGATTTACCCCTCAAATCTCTTACTAACCACTGCGAGTTGAAAGCATCTTGAGGAGGCATGCCATACCTCATAATAGCATTGAGGAATGCTTTCCTTTGCCTGGCATTAAAACCTAGAACCTCTATATTACCGCCAACTCTAGCCAGCAGAGGAGGTAATGGTCTATCGCGTTCATCTTTCCTTTCCATTCTTCTTCTACTGCGCCGATTGAGATCGCCTTCATTCTTCTCATCAAAATCATCATCTTCTTTATCTTCATCTGAACCAGCGGAGAAATCTGAATTGTAATCAGACAGATTTTCTTGCCAAGTGGTATCTTCGCGAGTGTCCGTGGTCATGCCGCCATCGTTGTAGTTCACTTGTTTTCTAACACGTTTGCCCTTACCCAAAGTTCGGGCGATATCCTCCTGCTGTTGTTCATAATGATGACGCAGCAGTTTGATCCAATAAGCTGGATCAGTATTTTCCGCTTCTTGTTTGATGATTTCCGTATCGACTTCTTCTTCATTATCGCCTTCTTTGGTGACGTAACTTGCGACTTTAAACGAACTCAAATATTCGTTGGCCCAGTTCTCCTTTTGCTCAATACCTTCTTTAGTACGGTCCAAAAGCTCGTTAACCGCTTTATCGTCGTAATGGATTGCTTCATCTTCTTTACCTTCGTCTTCTTTGAAAAGTTCTTCAGTACCGAATCTCAATATATCATCGAGTTCTTGTTTGGTGAAATTCGCGCCTTTGCCTCCCATTCCCGGTCTGACAACCAAATGAGTTAGCATCATTTTCCTTTTGGCAACTTGCGTCACTCTTTCTTCGACGCTGTTTCTGGTGACGAAACGATAAATCATTACTTTATTCGCTTGTCCGATTCGATGAGCTCTTGAAAATGCTTGAATGTCATTATGTGGATTCCAATCGGAATCGTAAATGATAACTGTGTCGGCAGTGGCTAAATTGATACCTAAACCTCCCGCTCTTGTTGACAATAAGAACACAAACTGTTGAGCTCCAGGAGCGTTAAAGCGATCAATCGCTTCTTGTCTCAAGGTTCCAGTAATGGCACCGTCAATTCTTTCATATTTGTAACCTTCACCCTCTAAGAAATCTTCAAGGATATCCAACATTTTCGTCATCTGTGAGAAGATTAGCACACGATGACCTTGCTCGCGTAATATCCTCAACATTTTTGACAACAAAACGAGTTTTCCGGAAGCTTTGACCAAGCTCTGAATATCGTATCCTCCATTTGGACCGATTGGTGCTTCTTCCGCCGCCACCGGAAACAAATATGGATGGTTACAACACTTTTTCAAATCCATCATGATATTGAGTAAAGAAACAGACTGACCACCACCCTTTGGATTCAAGGCTTCAAAATTACGAGTCAAAATGTATTTATAATACTTCTTTTGCATTGGAGAAAGTTCAACTCTGACGATAAATTCAGACTTTGAAGGCATGTTTTTGAGGACGTCAGCTTTCAAACGACGCAACATATGGGGACCCAACAACTCATGCAGCTTCTTCACTTGTTCTTCTTTCGAAATGTCGGCAAATTCGTTCTGGAAAGTGGCTAGATCGTTGAATTTCTGACTGTTAAGGAAGTTCAAAAGGTGGAAGAGTTCTTCCAGGTTATTTTGTAACGGAGTACCCGTTAATAATAATTTGTACTGGATATTGTAGCCATTTAATAGACGGAAAAATTTTGATTGGTTACTTTTTAACCTGTGAGCCTCGTCTACGACGAGCACAGCCCATTCGATCGAACCCAAACACACGGCATCTATGGAGATGAGCTCGTAACTTGTCAATAAAACATTGAATTTAATCGAACTGGCTTTGACTCTACAAGCCCGGCCGCCTCTATTAGCACCTTCTTCGAAGCTGATCTCGTTCTCACGGATGACTGCTCTTGAATCTTTATCACCTGTTTAAGGAACGATTGTTAAAGGTTGTTTCAGTTCAAGCTGAGACAAACTTACCGACGTAAGTGATGACGTAAAAATCAGGGGCCCACGTTTCGAATTCTCTTTCCCAGTTGATGATTGTTGATAAAGGAACGCTAACCAAAAACGGTCCTTTGCAGTGTCCTTCTTTGTACAGAGAGTAGAGGAAACTGATGGTTTGAATAGTTTTACCAAGACCCATCTCATCTGCTAGAATTGTATCAATCCCTTGACCCCAGGAATAACGCAACCAATTGAGACCTTCAAGTTGGTAGTTGTGGAGTTGCATTCCGCTTTCATCAAGATATGAAGGTTGTTTGTCATATTTTTTCTTGAGATCAGTAGTGGGCTTTTCAGGAGGTGGAGTGTAGCGTCGTCTATTTATAAGTAACAATAAGTAACTAAAACAAATGATTATTGTAACAATACTTACGGGGTAGTTCTGTCATCATCATCCATCAATTCGCGTGTTTTGGTTTTCTTTCCTTTACCTTTCTTGCCTTTGGTTCCTGATGATGAACTCGTACATGCAGCTCTCAAATCCATGTAATACTCTATTGCTTGTTTAAGTCCTGGTATTTCTTCAGTTTCTTCCTCCCAAGTTGCTTGGTCATAAGGTAATTCTCTCCATTTGACTAAATATAAAATGCGGCCGTCCTTCATCGTGCGGTGGTTAATAATGCGGTGCACCACCAACCATTCTGGTTTTACACCATATTTATAAAATCCCTCTTCTAATTCTGCATCTTTAACTTCACTTCCTGAACTGAGCAATCGTTTGGAACGCTGATCCAATTCATCTATAGATTCTTCAAGTTTTGGCGGCTCCTCCATATCGTATTTTCTGGTATAATTGCGGAACATAAGCGGATGATTTACGTCTAATTGTAATTCAGTGATCCAATTACAATGCCAATATGACAATTCATGCCATTTTACAAAGAATTCTCGATGACGTTTAGGTTTCATCTTCTTGGTGGCATCTTCAGTGGCTTGTGGTTGATCTTGAATCCACCTCCAAGTAAGCACTTTGGACACCTTCCCCTTCAAAGGAGGGCAGCCACATCTGGGGCACTTCCAGTCCCCATCGGGTATTTCAACTAAAGGCGGATTCAAACAGTGCGTGTGATAGGCGGAAGGACATGAATCGCAACACAACAATTCACCCCCATCTTTACAAATTCGACAGAATTCTTGATGTTCATCATCATCTTGTTCCGCAGGACCCTCATTTTCACAATGAGGACAACTCCATTTACCTTCAGGAGTATCCTCAAGTTCAGGGTCAAGACAAACTAAATGATACGCTCTCGGACACGTATCGCAAAGAATGATTTCACCTCCTTGCTGACAAACTTCGCAATAGTCTTGATGTTCGTAATGTTCCTCCTCAGGTTTACCGCCCGCCTTCTTATTCTTCTTCTTTTTGGCTTTGTTGCCAAATTTCGTTTTAGCTTTTCGACGTGGTGGAGGTGGGCCATCATCGACGTTTTCAGAAGGACCAGCTTCTTCACTGGCTGCAGGAGCAGACGCGGAAGACGCTTTACGTTCGTCGGCTTCCTGGAGCATTTGTTCAAACTCTGCATCAGAGTCGCGATCAGAACCTCCAGCACTCCCATCACCTTCTTCCTCCTTCAATAACAAACATCAGTGGCAAATGGTTTAAATAAACATGTGGATTTACCGAACTTCCTCGTTTCCGTTTACCCAGTTTGATCTTCAGAGTAGGCACCTTGGAAGCTTTTTTGGAAGATTTTTTGCCCCTGGAGCTCCGTTTTTTCTTGATTTTCGAATCATCGTCGTCGTCGTCGTCATCGTCTTCATCAAAAGGCTCCGTATCTTTGGGTTCTTTAGCCAGTCTAGGTCTGCCAGGTTTCGACGTATATTCAGGTTCCGTGGGAACGACGTTTGCTTCGTTATTTTCCGATTGTAAATTAGGATTAATGTTTGAAAATTCCCTCCATTTTGCCGCAACGAGCATCATAAGTTTAGACATAGGAACCTAGAATGTTGTCATTTAACAAAACGAATACTGAAATTGTGAAACAGACTTTGGGATTTTCTTTTGTAAGCAAGGGTCGAACGTGTTGTTGAAATAATTTATAGGTTGTGAGATTCTGAAAATCAGACTCTGTGTATTCCAATTCAACATCGGTTAATCCGAAAGTGGAGCACACTTCTTCGATGGTGGGCATTCCACTTCCAGTTGTCGAAGTACTCTCCTGTGCTGGTGTTGACGGAGTCGAAGGATGTTTAGCGGAGCCACGCGATTTCCGACCTTTTTTACTGGTGGCATAATCGGAATCTCCAGCTCCGTTTTCTTCATCCAAAAGAAAATCGCTTTCCTACAGAAAATTTTAAAGATTATTTTGTTTGTTAAAGTGACGTGTTGGTTACATCTCCACTGTCATTCTTCCGTTTTTTCTTTTTCTTTTTTCCTTTTTTCTCTTCGCCTCTAGCTTTTCTTTTCTTGCCCTTTTTCTTCTTACGAGCGTCTTCCGGTTCGTAATCGTCGTCTTCATCCTGAAATCGATTAAATTGAGGAAAAATTGATGAATTTGGCCACTTACATTTACACCGTGCTTGATGGGTGCCTCGTCGGACTCCGGTTCGTTGTCGACGGGGTCGGCGACAGCCTCCTCGGGTATTTCTTCTTCGCCTAGGAAGCGAAAAATAAAATCATGTGCGAGCCATGTGGACAGTGGTCAGCGTGATCATAACAAAATTTTGGAGGGAAAATATGAAATTTCTAACCCCAAAACGCCCAAACTCGTTTTTAGCGGAAACCTCTAATTTGCAATCTGCCAATCTCTTTGTTTGATGGCCTCCATTTTGTTAAGGGTCAGGATATGCCCGCGCGCTGTCACAAAAATAATGAAAACCTACCTCCCCCTCACCCCGCACCTAATATAACTGATTACCAGGTTATAATTATTCATTTTTCTGCCGCTCAAACAACGAATTCTCGTCATCTAAACAATCACGACACGGCAAAGAAGCGACGAGAATGAAATCGAATGGTATTTCTTTTAATTTCGGGCACTTAAAAGTAAAACACATGAATTTGAAGTCGGCTTAGATTTGCACCTATGCACCGGACGACAAAACAAACTTACCACCGTAAGAGTCTTCGACTTCTTCATCAGATGCCATCACACAAAACTCTCACTAATAATCACAACAAATTTAATTTTTTTATTCAAGAAAATCCGTAAGAAATAAAACTTTGTACGGCTTTTCCTCACGGATAGTTGTTCTTTCCCTCACTTCACTCTTTATATCCCCACCATCCCGATGTCGCCAACTGCGCATGCGGCATAAAAATTTCCCGAAACAAGAAATCTCCAAGATGTAACTGTTCTTGTTCTAATCATCGCGAAAATCTTTCCTTATCCGTGAACTGTACTACTTCCATATATTAAAATTTATTATTAAAATGGAATCTAAAAAGAAACAGGAAATGGAAGGATTAAAAAAAAAATACTTCAAAAATCGCTTTATTTCAACGAAGACACAGGAAAATACGACTGCAAAATTCCTTCATACACTTTCTGATCTTCAGGCAAAAAAATACAAAAAATTACACGATCCACTTCATCTGGATATTTCTCTAAATGTTTTCGGACTTCATAAACAGCAACATGAGACGCTGGCTCCACCGGATACCCATAAATTCCTGTTGAAATACATGGGAAGGCAATGGTGCGTAATTTTTTATCCAACATAATTTGCAGACTATTTTTGTAACACTGTTGCAACAACCCTGGTTTTTCACCTCGTGGACCAACCGTATGAATCACGACTACAAATAATCAAATTAAATTAAATTAAATTGCTTACAAAAAAATCATACATTTTGCTGGTAAATTATAAGCGCCCGATATTTTAGCATGCCCCGTTTCACACCCGTTAAGAGTTCGACATTCGCCCACAAGATGTAGACCAGCAGCTCTATGGATAGCGCCATCAACCCCACCACCGCCCAAAAGAGACGAATTGGCTGCATTTACAATGGCATCAATCTGGAAAAATTACCTATCATTGAATTCAAAGAAATAATCACAAGTACCTCTAGAGTGGTTATGTCGCCCATGAAAAGCGAAACTTTTTTGCGAAGAGACGAATTTAAACTGTTGTCGATGGGCGAGTTAGTTTTAGCAGGGATTATAGGGGCTAAAGATTCTTTTTTCGAATATTCTTCCCAAATCGGGATGTCTTCGATTTTTGTGTATTTTTTGCATTTGTAGAGTTTTCTTTTACTTTCTAATGGCATTGATAGCATTTTCTCCTTTACCATCTTCCATTCACTCATTTTTAAATTTGTGACACTACGAAATGAACACCGAGTTTCCAGTTTTTTTAAAAAACCCCAAATAAATTTCGTTTGACAAGTAAACATTGTGGTTATGTTATTCGGCTTATGCAACCATTTATACAATTGAGGATACAGAGTTGCCGAAATTCTAAAGTCTATAAATAAAATTTGATTTTTTCATTTTTTGGCATTATTGCCTAACGTATGCTAGTGGTGGTTTAATTTTTTAACGTTTGAAGTGAGAATTGATGAGGTAGCCTTTTGCTTACATAACTTGTTTATATGATAAGATTAAAGGGTCATCTAATGATTACAATATAAATATTTTTTATATTGTAGAACTAGGCATGTCCTTTGCTAATCTACACCCATTAACTTCACCCTTATTTGCATTCGGCAGTAATTTTTTTTATTACTCGAAGTTAGGGGAGCTTGTCTTATCGTTAATGATAAAAGTGCGGTTATCGCTAATAAAGTCTGATTGGATCGCGCTTTAGTTTAATTTATCAATCATCCGCGATTCGCACGTTAATTCATCACGCGTGAAATAATCGTGAAAAACATGCGTTATTTTGATTTGTTTATTATTCAATTAAACAACTGTAATAAACTTGATCGACAACGACCATTTGCACATTTTTGAAACTGGATTTAAAGTGCGGATAGTTATAATATGCAGTAACTTTATAAAATCGAGTAAATAATAGCTATGTATTCACAAGGTATTTTGAGTAGTTTGTGATAAAGATTAAGAATGTATCCGACGAGTGACGAGATAAGAGAGTAAAAATCTGAACTTGAGTGGTAACGTTAACAAAAATATTAAATATGGACTCTTTAGCTATTATTAAAAATTGTTTCTTCTTCGTGAGCCATCTGCCTAATCTCCCGTTTGAAGCTATAATTCTCGACTTAAGTTTCCCATACCTATAAATTAGCTCGCATTTATAAACAAAATTTTTAGTTTAAATAATTTTATTTTTATCGTGCATAATGGGCTCACAAGTCGATTTATATTGATAGGTTTCTTCGCAACAAGGTCAAGAACATTCTTCTATGTATCCAGGTAATCATTGCGTAATTGAACTCGTACCTTATTAATAATAATTTTTTCCAATTTCAGATTAAAACGTAAAAGCTGTGACTAAGTTTCATGTGACGAACATGTTTTGGTTTAAAGTGATCGTTTTTACAATTTTAATTGATCAGCTGGCCAGCATCCAACACAAGGTAATTTTTATTTCATTTGTACAGACTAAATTAGTGTTTTTGTAATAACAAAAATATTTCACATCAATCAGTGTTTTATAAAACAAATAACATTAAAGGTAAACATACAATTTTCTAATACTCGACTGGCGGTTCCTTGAAAGGCGCGATTCTAATTTTCCAAGAACCGGGCAAACAAAATTATTCATTAAAATTATCTGATAATATTGTTTATCGATTAAGCAGCCAGTAATTATTGAACTTTCGTATCACTGTATTTATGTACCTACCCTTTTTCGACGAATCATATTTTACCATTGTATCTACTTACTTACTATCTATCTTTTTGAGTTTATTTGATATGTGTAATTTTTGGCAGCAAATCCGAAAAATCAAATAGCAAAATAAACAAATAAATTCGTAATAATTAAAGATAACAATATAGACCGTAAATGAGCCATATTGGTTCCCAACAACAAAATGATTAAGTATTGATAAACAAATTCATTTTGATAACGTGATAGCACATGGAAATGATGCACTTTTAAAAATATATTCGTTTACTCTTACTGGATTTTTAACCATATGTTCCAGATTAAGAGATTTTCGACTTATATTATACGTCCTTTTAATTTAACCAAATTTTTCCCACTAATTTATTAATTTTTCAGGTAAATGGGATCGATGATATTACTACAACAACAGGTAAGTACAAAGTTGAAATTTCAAGAAATCTTGAATATCTTTAGCAATATTTAACAAACACAAATAGATATATACGTATATGTATAATTAACAATCATTTAAAATGTTTGCAAATCCATGAAAAAATTGTTTTTATAATTGTTACGTTGGTTTTATTCCTGTTTTTTTTAATTGCTGTTTAGTATACATAGTAATGAATCTTTTGAACTGGAAAACGAACTATTTACCTAACCCGCTTGAAATAAATATTTCAAGAGATGTTTTAAGCTTTATTCAACTTCACATTTATTCTACTCACATTTTTTAAAAGCCTTTATGCACAGCACCAAAGAAAAGGAAAATTAAAGTGTGATAGAACCTAAAATTTTGATTAATATGATGTAATAAATTTTTAAATATTTTATGATATTTTTGGTCGATTGAAAGAGGTTTTAATTGCTAGTTAAATGTGAATTCTTATTGCGCCTCGCTCGCTTTTGATTTCATTTAAATGTTTTCGAATCAGATATAAGATATGATCAAAATAACTTTGCATCACAAAACAGTCATTTTTTTTCTTCCGATAGCTTATACTGAAATTTATTAAAAAATGATGCACACCGCAATACAGAACAATTTTAATCATACTATATGTAATCATCGTTCATGATCGTTATGACTTAACAGTTAAATTTAGAAGGCACCATTTTGCTATATAATGATGCAATATTATTTATTTTATTTAAAAAGTACCAAATTGTAATTATGGTTTTATAATGCAGCTGATATTTGTTTCATTTCGAATCAGTAAGATTCAAAAATTTACAATAAATTCTGAGATAAACTTTCCCATGATTTTCGGTGAACATTCCATTCTTACTTTGTTTAAAGTTGATGCTTAAAGATTAAATTTTTAGGATAAATCACTTAACATTAATCAAAATCCAATATTATACACAATTACAACTTTAAAATACAAGAATAAAAAAGTGACATATCTGACACGGTAACTTACAAGATATGTGAATATATATAATAGCATTTAATTCATATTGCTACAAAACGTATACAGTAAAAAATCCCTTGAAAGAACACCAAAATTTTCTGTTATAATTTTGGATGTTTTACAGCAAGTAGATTGGGAGAAAATATAAGCTCTTGAGTCGTAAAGTATCCATATTTTTTTGCAGTACAGAATTAATTTAATTTTACAAAAAAAAATGCAGAACTTATGACTGGATTCTCAAATCAGTAAATATTTAAATTGTCATTAAAGAAAATTTTGTATTTTTAACGTTTATTAATTTGGATACAATTTTGATAAATATAGGTATAATGAGATTTCTTGGATTCTTAGTAAGGACTTTTTCCAAACATTTAAAATTAATTATTATATAATTACTTATAGAAAAATAATGTCGGTCTTATATTTTCCTTTTTCTTGATAGTGGATAGAAAATTAAAAAAAAAACTATTGATAAGTTTTCAATGTGATAAGAACTAAAACAAGATTTAATCTATTATAAAATTAAAGCCTTCGTTCCCTCTTAAAAAAACCTCATTTTCACCGGAAACGCATGATTTCATCTCAAAAAACATCACATATCACAATATTTCCGGCGAACCAACTTCAACAATGATGATTTTTGAATATAATAATTTCGGTAATGATAATGTCAGTACATATTCTAGTGTCATAGTAACATCCTGTTCTGAGAATTTACAAATTTTCTATTATCTTTATAAGTAGGTACTGTTATTATTAGCTTTACTTGTTTTTTTTTAACTTATATTCTTGTTACAATACTTTTGGAACTAAAAAAACAAGCAAAACATTACTGACTCCACTGGAATCAAAAGATGTGAAAAATAAAACTAGTTCTCATTCCAAAGGTCTGTCAGTATGTTGTAGGAGTATCTATCTATTCCATTATTTTTTTAGCAACTTATGTAGCCCTATCTTTTGCTTTTGCTGCCACTCATCACTGAAACGCATATAATAGTATTGAACATTGATATTTTTAATTTCTCTAATACTTTTTAAAAAATAAAATTAAAAATGATATTTGATTTACTTTATATTAATACAAAACTTGTTACACTCGTATTTATTATGTAATGGAATTATATACTTATGGAATTGGCTGTTTGCTATTTTAGATTTCGTGTAATTGTATATATATACACCATGCCATTCTTTATAGCTGACACCGTTTTTCGCTTCCTAGTTTCCATTGTTTTCTATTTCGTCATACTCTTTCTAACGGCTTCGAGCATTTATCGCGTCGTCCAATTCATTTCGTCAATCTTCCTCGGACGACCTGTTTTTCTTCTTGTTGTGATATCTATTCACATATGATTTTGGATCATCTTTCTCTCGTCATATGTCTCAAGTGATCATATCATTTTAGTCTTTTAGTACTATTTATTTATTTTATTTTGCAGAGAGTAGAAGTTTATAAACCGAAAATAAATATATTGCATTGACAACTAGAGCTTGAAAAATATACACTCATTGTCAAAATTTACCGTTATATCGAGTGTGACAAGTTTCGAACCGGTGTTTCAGTAAAGGTGTTCGGTATCACATAGATCACTACTGCATCAAGAAACGATCTAGAATTTTTCATTCTGGAGGAAACACTTGGAAAGTGAAAATAAAAAGGGCAACATTGCAAGCATTATTCATAATTAAAGGTACAATTTAAGTAGTTATTACTAACGTAGCGTCATGAACATACTTTTAAAATAAATTCAAAAATACGCTAAAAAAAATATTATTATTGTCTTTATAAAATTTTAATTAAAAAGAAAAACTAAAAATCACGGTAAATGAGAAAAAACTATGTCGTCGGCTAACAAACAGCCATTGGATCGTCTTCGCATACCAGCTGGGATTCTTTCTAAAATTTGCGATGTAATTGTGTTGGAAGCTAAAAAAAATCGTTGTTTCAAGTCTTCCAGCGTTTCTGGTATTGTTTCGTAAACAATGTCTTTAATATGACCCCAGAAAAAGAAATCAGTAGGGTGACCTTGCGGGCCATGGAGTCGGACCTCTACACCCTAACCATCTATCAGGGTAATTTTCATTTAACCACTTTCAAACAGGCAACGCATAACGCATGTCTCTTCTGATAGCCAGAGTAACATCATCAAGTAGACTATCTTCGACATCATGTTGCAAAAAGTGTAAAAAATCGTCACCTCTTAAACGATTGGGTATAATATGGGGCTCTATTAGCTCATTTCCAATTATCCCAGCCCGAACGTTTAAATTAAATCGATGCTAATGAACCCTCTCAAAAGTCATATGAGGATTATCAGTTGAATAATAGTGATGGTTATGCCTGTTGAAGATACTGTTATTGGTAAAAGAGATTCATCTGTCCACAAAATTTTTTGCAAGAATTCGTCATTCTTATGAAGCACCCATCGTGAAAATTACATTCTAGGCTCATAGTCTTTTGGTAATAGGGCTTGCACTTTTCTATAGTGATAAGGATGTAATTGCTCGTCACAAATTACCACAGTGACTGTTTCAAAAGGAATTTGCAAAAGACGTCCTATCTGGCGTACGCTGGTTGCAGGATTCTCGACAACGGTATTGATAATTGCTTCTTCGTCGCTACAGTCTTTGTGCGTTGTCTTCCCGGTATAATTCCCTTGACATCATCAACTAGAGCACGATTTCCCTCA
>QDEB01003959.1:7531-24514 GCA_004193795.1 Asbolus verrucosus | reverse complement strand
CACAACTCTTTAAGCTATGTTACCCATTAACGAAATTAGATCTACCAATTTGACAAAGAATCCGTACACAAAATTTGAACTCGATAGGTCAAAGCGTTCTCACGCTATCGACGTGATGTCCTAGAGGACCAGCGAACGAGCGAGCGAGCGAGTCACATGGACAAGATCAATAGCGCTCCTCGCTAATGCTCGTGCGCTAAAAAATATTATTATAGAGGAGTTGCACAGTAGTTTAGGAGTGGAGGACTTGTAGTTAATAGCGCATAATATTATGGATGAGGCGGGAAATTAAATATAATTTCATTGACAGCGAGTTCAAGATTTCACAAAGACTATCATTTGGTTTTTTTCTTATTCTCTGTTGGAGTGATATGCAAACTTCTGTTTACTTCAAGAATGTAGTTTGCATGTTACTTTAGCTGCTAATGTTATTTTGGGGTTTTATAATCATGACTGCTTTCGTAGTTAAATTCGAATATTCAGTTCCAAATGCACTAGATGCATATTTTTTGCTCCTTTGAACTGTTGCAGCAATAGCAATGTACAAGAAGTGTCTTTGGTGCACTTTGAACTTTGAATTAAACTTTTAGTTACGTCGTGTAAAGAGCTAAAACAAGAGCTAAAATCTAACATTTCATAATTTCAAAACAACAGGCAGTTTCATTCTTTTGACTCAAGTTACTTGTTTAGATTGAAAAGAGCGGAAACACATTTATTAGAATATATCGAAATAACATTAATTATTACATCAGATTAGTATTTTTTTTAAATTTTATTTTGTTTCAATTAAAACTTCAATTTCTTACGCAACTGTTAAATTGATATTATTGTTCTGTACTTAATTGAGTAACTATTTTCTTTTAGTGGTTTTGAGAAAAATCGAAATGAGCACAATGTGAATAAATCCTATAAACATATAATGTTGTATTCCATTATCCAGTTCTATTTAGATACATTTAAACACATGTGACATGGCCGACTTGTCACAGGTTCTATTTAAAATGGAGCATTTCATGCATTTTTGCGTCAATTTGAAACAGTGTGATTATTTTTATGCTGGCTAAATAACGTCTCGCTTCATGGACATTCCGAATTTGTCAGATTGCATTGCGTTTTTGAGTACTTTTAATTTGGGTCATTTCGGAAGAAAATTGGTTGGATTGAAATTGAATAGCATTTCCTCATTTATTTCAAACTAGGAATACATATCCAAGGTTTTGTAATTGGCATGTATTTGTTGTTATTGTTATTATTAAATTACCTGTTACAGATTAAATGCCCTTGACATTTCTGTTGAAATAGATACGCACCATTAAATCAAAACGCAGTATTCATGCCATTTATTAAAATTTAATTCAAGCAGAAGCTACGTTTTAATGACTTTTTGTATAATTTGTATTGGAATTCTAGGCATGACATTTTTATTGTTATCGTTGGTTTAATGAGTTATTTTAATTTGAAAGAACACATGTTTTTTAATTAATTTGATCAATAACCATCCATTATTAGTTAAGATTTTTTTTATAGGTTGCATATTCTATTGGGTAATTAATTTAATCAGTTTTCAAATAAATTTCGTTTACTTTGTCAAAATGATATAAAATCGCGTCTATTTTGTCTGTTTTATTAATTTACACATATGTCATAGTGTGAAGTACAGAATTTCGGAAAATTGTACACAACGATAAAATTTGTTATTAAATAGTTCTTTCTAGTTCTTTAGCTGTAAATAGTTAAAAGTGACCAATCCTAAATTCAGTTACATTAAGTGGGTTCCTAGAAAACGCAATAAAAAAAAATAATTTTTTACTTCTATTTGTTTCTTGGCGTAATTTACCAAAAATATACAATTAAAAAGCGCATTGTGACTGGTTAACTTTTATTCCTTTTAACTCGAAAATCAGAAAGAATTGATTCTATATTTACAAACCACTGTTTTTTAGAATAGTGTTTTAATTACCTGAGCGTGCACTTTCATTTTGAGATACCCTTGCACTTGCACACTTGCTTTAGTGTCCATGTAAGTAGATACTCTGTTATATTTATTTAACATTCTGGATATTTATGGCTGGTATTTGTTTGTGTTATTAATGTTATTAAGGAAGTTTTGAGAACGGTTCTATTTAAAATGAGGCATCTGGTATGCGGATATTGGAAAAACAATTAAAAGGTTATAATTAAACTACAACATGGTTATTGTATGGATAATCTATTCAAGATGACTATTCACCTCAATCTCATACCATATGAGTCCAGAAATCATTTTTAAACATTTCGCTGCTTTTGCACCAACCAGAAAGAAGTGTAAATTGAACTAACAAGCGACAATTTTCTCAAAACGTGTACAATTTGAGAAGTATTAATTTATTACTTAAACTTTAAGGAATTCATTGCAACAAATGCTAATAATTATTATTAATAATTTGAAATGAAATAATGAAAACTTCATTAAAATTAAACAATTTTTGTTCGTTCAACAGTCTTGCAAAATACGACTCGTAATCAAAATATTCCAAAAAATTTTTGTCGAAGCATTTACCCGTGTCCTACTAATTTGAAATTAAACAAGAAACATTCATATCCTTACACAAAAATTATCGACAATATTTTGACTACTTGAGGTGTTATACTTGAAAATAATTAGTTTATATATCTCAAAATTTTTAGTTAGAACATTTTTATAACGATTAAGCATTTCTGTTATTATTTATAGATCACATAATTTCAAATTCCTCTGTTATGATGGTCCATTTTAACAGTGATTTATTTTTTTGTAAAATGTGGAGCCCCTGAAGGTCTGATTTATCTTATTGTTAGTGTTCAACATTTTTGCAGTTCTTAAATTTTTGTAATACCTATCACTGACGACTCTCGAAAAATATTTATATTTATATAATCTATTCCATTCATCGACTACTCTGTTACGAGACTTTATTTTTAAAAGATTATTAGCTCGACTAGCGATTTGTAGCAGATCAAAGTTGTTATGGGTGAAGGGAAAAAGTGACTTCAAAAAACATCAGTAATTTATTTTCGGTCAGTCGAATATCCTAGATAATATCTCTAGATTCCAGACGAGTTTTTAACCTAGAAACTGTGCAGTTAAAAATAATTGAATCAGTATGGTAACTAACCTTTTGGCCACATTATTCGATGGTGCGTTTATTGTCGTGATAATATGACGCGACAGTCGTCTTTTTGTGTACTTCTGGTCGGCAGTTCATCCTTGGAACAAGATTAAGAACGTGTAATTGACTTACACTTTGTATTAATTTGATCAGTTGTCAGAAGTAATTTTTGCTGTGTCATCCTGCCATGTCGCTGTAATGTCTGAGCCACTTGGTGAAGCAGAGCAGATCCTCAGATAACATCATTATTTAAATTCCTCCTTAAAGTCACCTTAGAAAAACAGACAATAAATCCTACGCATTCCTTAGTAATTTTGGACGGCATGAATGAAGCATAAAAATAGGTTAAATCGTTCAAAAATAATCCCCAGTGTTTCCGGATAGAAATTTTTTGTTAAAAATAGAGACCTGCACATTCGTCATAAAGAAATCTCTCACGATATTAACATTTTTGCTTTATTGTATTTTTTCGAAATGTTTGTGGTCCGCCCAGCTGCTTTCGCATTTTATTTCGCCAATAAAACGGCCTGATTGGCAACGGTATTTTTTAATAAAACACACCGGCCAAGGTAAAAATATCCAGTGCGGTCCTGGCTCGGTTCGATATCCTGCCACACCTGTTGTATTTTATTAATGCAATGGGAAGGGTACCTGCATCCGGTTCCTATCTATAGCACATGATACGACAGGAAACACATTTTGCATGATTTTGTGTAATTGTCATTGTGGCAGTGTATAAGGTTTTTACTATTTCCGATCGAAATTAGGGTCGTTTCACACGCGTGATTTATCCTGACCGAGAGCTCGACCAAATTGAAATTAAGTTGACGTATTTATGTGCCGTAAAATATTATTTTTATAAGGTGAAGATATTAAAAATAGTACACACAACCCACGTCGTATCATTTGACTCTAATCAATTTCGACCGGAAAATTTGTATGTGTGATCGCTGCCTTTGCCACATTTTGTGTAACTGGAATATGTCTTTGGCCAACTGCCACATCTTTTTAGATCCCGCTATATTAATGTCATCACTTAAGTGTACGGGAAAATTGACGTTATTTAATTGCCATTTAGCTGCAGTAAACCCGATCAACGCTCCTTTAATTAGATCAATAATTAATACGGAACCTTGTCTGCCGAATTGGTTTCAGCTAATTGATTTTTCGCTGGGTAATAATTATTTTTGCAAATTCGTTTCTTATGCATCATGATTCAACGAGGCAATTAACTGGATGAACCCATAACAACGGGTCAGCTAAGGGTCATTCATTATTATACATGTAGGAAGCGCAATAAATAAAGTTCCCCTGTAGGGGCCGTGAATGAACGGAGAAATACGCACAAGACCCACGTTTTCAGTTTTAAACAATGTGATTACTAATATTGGGTTGCCAGCGCTCTTCCGCAGATAACCTCCAGCCAGGATCCGTTTTTTAAAAATTGATCGAGAGTATTTCAAATTAGCAATCAACCAGTGGTCTTAAGGTAATAAGCAATTTAGATTTAATTCATGTAATTGGTGAAGTAGTACGTTTCATTATAATAATTACTAAGTATATCATTACCTATTTCGTAATGGTAGCATAAATAAAATATATGCAGTTATCTGAGGGCGAAACGTAATAGACAAAAAAGAGGATATAAAGAAAAGTTTAAAAGTAATTTTTTTACCACATAAGGTTTTAAAGTTATAAACTGTTTTTTTTTTAATAATTAAAATTGTCCATAAACTTCACCGCGGGTATAAAGTGTTTATATAATAGAATCCCTGATGTAGTGAATTTTTATTTTATAGATTTTATAAATTGAAATTAAAATTTTTAATGAGGACACATTAGCTGTTTCCCGTAGATGTAAATAACTAAAGTTTTGTAAGAGTAGATTGTGACTAATTGAATCGAATGTGCGACTCAGGTCATAGAAAAATGAAATGTTACATAAATATTTACGAGTCCAGCTTTGAAAGATTTATTTTCTTAAAACTGTTTGCGGTTTTAACCTGGTGAAACGTAATTTCCAAAGTATCTTTTTATATTTTATCTTATGTGATGGACTGGCTCTTTGACCGAAAAAGGAAAAGGTTAATTATACTATCGAGCCGAAATAATTGAAATCTGTGTCAACATAAACACAAAATTTATGAATAGTAAGATAAATGCTGGATGCCGCTGTGAAGTTTAACTTACATAACATTCTGAAAGGTGTTTACGGGATTTTTTACATTTTACACACATCTCAATTAGATCTGCACCTGTTCGACTGATCTATTTGTAACTATAAACATTTTATGACTTGAAACCTCCGTCACTCAAGTGCCTAGGAGAAGCTCAACTTACACTTACCATGCGTCGTCATATTATTATTACATTTATATTTTATTAATATTTATTACATTTTTTAATAACAGTTTTATAGCTGTTAGTAATAACGAGTAATTTTATACTTTACTCATTTGCAACAGCTTGCACATCATTGTAATTTGATTGGTAAAATTAACTGCTTTAACCTTGTATGTATATGATTTTTTTTCTTGTATAAAAGAAGTTTTTGTATTGATAAAGTTGCTACAGAGGAAAGATGTCGACAAGAGAGATTTATGAGTACGCATTCAGCAAATGTGATGTACTGGTAAACTCTAGTAATATTTTAGAAAATTGGCAACTGTATAATCTTGTAGATTAGGTACGTGGTCATGCCAAACACTAGCGATAAAAACATGTTAAAACTAACAAAAAAATTACTTAATTTATGAAAATCGTATATTATTCTGAATAGATAGTTTTTATTAACATACTGAAGAACTTTTTCGTTATAATTAAAATCTTTTCAGTTCGCCAAATTGAAACGAGCATTGTGTGTGGCTACATAACGTTTTTAATTGGTCAAATCAACTTGATACACCTTTTAAGACACGTACAAATATCTTATTTATCTTCGTTGGTTATTGGATTATAAAAATTACTGGATTATAATTATTATTATTGTTGCTATTGTAATAATGTAGAATAGAGAGACTTAAGTACTGTTCATAATGTGGGGTTAATTTAATTGGACGACCTGTTGATTGATAATTAAATTATTCAATTGAGATGCACATCAAATGTAATTCAAGCGAAAGATGAATGAATTATTGAAGACAAAGACAGCCTTTAGTGAGAACAGTTTCTACAAGTGTAGGAAATAATTATTATAAAACTACCCGATTCTCAAGATGTCGACAATCACTCACTTTGTAACCTATTCCTTATCAGTTGAATACTAAACGACATCATTAAAAATTTTTTATGATGGTACAAAAACCATACATTTTTTAAAATTTGCTATTATTGAAAAATGTTGATCAACACAGTCAGTAATTGGGGAAACGTCATCAATTTATGGTACAAAAAATTGAACATGATTACTGTAAAGTCACTTTTCAAATTTAAAAACGATGGGACGGTTCTATCTGTGGATGTAATAATATAGAATATAATTTGGAAATGACAAGTTAGATTGAACATTTTGTAAATATCAGATAATAGTTTCATATTAATTTAAAACGAAAATATATAGATAGACATTTGTTTTTTATTTTTTAAATTACCGGCAATCTATTATACGAGGAGGGATTCAATAATTATCTACCTAACCCTGAAACAAAAGACCTGTTTCTTGATTTTCGACAGTCATGCATTGACAAGTCTCAAAAAGTAAAGTTCAACTCATTTGGTCATAAATTAAAACTTACTAAACTTTTAGAAATGAAAAATGTGTGATTTAAAGTGAAAAATAAAATTTTTAACTGAGGAAGGGAATGGTCTCAAATAAATTGTATTTAATAAAAAGTAGATTAAAATACATGAATAAAAAAAATTACTAAACAGAAAATGTGGGTTTTGAATTTCTGAAAGATACGTAAATACGTTTTTTTAAAAATAACATTTGTGAGTTTCTAAGAAAATAATAAATAATTTTGCGTTAGCGGAGTAAAATATAAAAAAATTAAGTTGGTTACACATTCATGTTGCAAAATTTTGCTGTTATTCTCTATTTATAACTAAAGGGGACCCTTAAAAGTATATCTTGATCCATTAATGTGACATTCATGATAAAATATCCAGCAAATTTGAACTGAGAAGACGTCTAATATTAAATGACACAGTATATTCGTTGCATTTATAACATGTAGGAGCTGCACAGGTACAAGTTGCAACTACTTTGCCACAACAGGATATGACACGATAATATTCTTCGTAGCAGTAACTAGGGATGACAGAATTATTTTTAAATATAATGTAATAACGGTGTTTAGACGACACTGAAAGTTTTAAATGGAAATTAAATTTTATTGCATTTCTCTTCTCGTTATTTTTCCGTATCAATATCAAATGGCCTCGTTTCAACTCTGTAAGTGATTTTAGCTATGTGAATCAAATTGTGCTGCTTGTACAAACTGTACGAACGTGCAGCTGGTTTTACGCGTAAACTAATTTTGTTGCTAAGTAATTTTCAAAATGTTTGGACCACATATGGAAAATTCATCAAAGTATTATAAAACGGAAAAAAACTTTACTGTTTTCGATTACAACATTTACAGCTCGTTGAATAATATCATTTTTTTGTTTGCTGTATGTGTAGCTATAAAACAGTAAAATAAAACAAAAACAAAACACGTCAGATAGTTTAAAAATTTTACATATTCATGTATATGATTCCAGTTTACAGCAGTCCATTTACAGTTTGCAGCAACTTTATTGTAGCTTAAGTTTCTTATTTTTTTTTAACTCGTCCTTTTAAATATCGTTTATAGGATAATATTCAAAACGCATAGCTAGAATTTATCAAATGTACGACAGTTATGGACAGCGAAGAAGTTTGCATAAACAATTTATAGAAGCGTGTGTACATCATATCCGCAAACGGGAAGTAATATTTTATTAATATGCAGTTTCGCATGTACTCGGCATGTTTGCAGAGAATAAAATATAATCCGCTGCGAGTTTGTTTGAATTTTTTTAATATAGTTTGCATACCGCCATATTCAGATACTGTAACACCAACATTTTAGGTAGTTTTTGTATAAATACATCTTGCTTCTGAACCAATGTTACAAAGTTTTCATCTAATATTAACTTACCATATCAAAAAAGTTTGTGAAGTTGTTTGAATTAGTTACCATGTTCTCGTCATGTTCGTGTTGGGATTTGTTTTATTTGTCTGGAATACTCGCAAGAGGTTCTCCTGTTATAAGTTACTGACATGGTGAACTGTTCAAAACAACGACCACGTGAAAAAAAAATCTAATTTATTATTATAACAGAATCACCCAAAAGCGAAATGTGGCAAAACAATATTTTCAGACAAGAGGAGATTGAAAGCATGGTTAGAACAAATTAAATGCTACACGACAATCAGGAAAACAGTACATTTCTTAAGACAAATGATGAAATGAAGAAAAATAAGAGACACTGATTAAGTAGTCACCTGCGCTCGGTTTTAATGTAGGAAGCCAATAAGCTGTCATCTCTGACGGTTTCGCTTTGAACTTTTTGTATATAACTTTTTTTTCCAAACTTACAATAATAATTTAAATCGTGGGCAACATTTATGGGTTAATAAATTATTGATACAATGTAAAAGTGTTCCAATAAAAATTTACCCACATCTTTCAATCTGGAAGAAATTTTGTTTCATCTGGCCGACTAATTTATAATGTGAAATTCAGAAATTTGCTCAATAAAATGGACAGTTTAAATCTTTTGTCGTAAAAATGACAACGCTGTCATATAAAACACTACAAACTAATAGATAATATATTTATGTGATTAGAAGCAGAAGTGGTCATAAACAAAAAGATTAAAGAATGAAACTGGGGCCACCGCAGGGCTCACCATTTGGACCTCTAACATATCTTACACGATACGACTATGTATTAGGTAGTCGAATTAAAAGCGAATTAAACAATAAATCCACGGTTTCAGTTATTATTGTGGGTTTTATAATTGAATGACTTAGTAAAAACGATCAGTGAATGTAATTCAAGGATATATCCCACAGCGTGCAGTTTAAAATTAACCAAGTAATTAAAAACTGGTGATACTCTTTGTAAATAAATAACAATTAATTGGAGAATCAAATAATTTGCCCTAGTGAAAATGTCAAATCAATAAAACAATGGCAAGAAGAATATTTTTAAAACTATAATGATCTTCAATTCAGCGATGATGACTGCTGTTGAAAGCGGTACGATAATTAATTATAATAAAATAATACAATTAACTATTCTAATGTCAATAAGTTGACCTTAATTAATGATGTGTCACTCAGTTGAAATGTTTTCATTTTCTGCAACACAATAACGACCTCAAGTAATGATTTGCTAATTTAAATTTCTTGCGCCTTATTTCTCATTTCTGTGCTGTTACATTAAGCAGCAAGATAAATCAAAATATTGAAAGATTAATCAATACCTGACACGAGCTCACCTACTTAAAAAAATATTCAATGATTCTTTTGCCAGTAGTGTTAAATTCAGTCAAAAGTTAATAAAGAACAGTGTATCAATAAACGATTTATTAAACTGAAAATTACTATCCAATTTTTATTTTAGTTTTGCAATGAAAAACAGAAATTGGAACCGAATACTTATTTTTCGATTTCTTTTTACTTGAAGTGATAAAAATAAAAAGCATGTACCCATGTGTATAGAAAAGATATCAAATATTTTTGGAAAAATTACGAAAGTTTGGAATTTCATTTTTCGTTATATTTTGTATTTTACCAAAATGGCTGACTGTGCGATTTTTACAAAATGTACTGTTATGTACACAAATTAATTTCGATTTAAATAATTGGCCCACACTTTTCCACGGTGTGCATATGGCTCGCCATTTTTGTAGCAGCATCCAATTAAAAGCGTTTAAATTAGTTATGGAAATGCATTGTGAGCATGTTTCTGTTATTCATGAGTGTGTGTATACTTTATTGAAAGCAATTTTAAAACATGATAGATCGACGAAATTTGTTTCATGCAATTTTTCAATGATGTGGTAACACGTTTCGTATAAATGCACTTCCTGAAATATTTATTTTTAATTTTCGTTAAAGTACGAAAGCCAATAAAAAGATTACAACAGGGTTAAAGGAAGGCAGCTGTGCATAGCGGAAACGTTAATAAATTAGTTAAAGAAAAATTTTTAAAATTCATTCATGTACATCACACGTTAATTGATTATTTAAGACACCGACTATAATTTTAGCAACACGTTCCAGTTTCGAAATACACACGCTTCGGTTGTAAGCACATTTATATAAATTCAAAAACAGCAATAAAAGTGGGAAAGAATTGTCGGCCAAGTAACAAATCTTTCGAGATAATATATTTTTTATGCGTGAGTTATGTTCTAAAATCTTTTACCTTGCTTGGTGGCATAAATTCACTGTGAAATTTGAACGCATGCATTTTGGGATGCAAAATTTATGAAGCCGCGTAATACACATTTATGGTCTTCGGGTGGATACGTTTTCTTGCTTTCGAAAAAAATTGTTTAATCGACCGATAGTCTCTGTCATAAGCTCTAACAATACATTTACTTACCCACCACTTATGCTGCGTTATGAAATATGCAAATTCTTGAACGCTTTACAATCATGACCTTGCGTTCTAGTAACTTTTGCACACAGGATTACTTCTAGGAATGTTTAGGTCAATTATTAAAGTGTACAAACAAACATTCTTACTCACCTGTTTTTGTCATACTGAATGTATTACCCCATTCTCGTCACATGTGCTGAAAGTTACTTTTCTTTTCGTATTATCCTTTTTCTAGGAAAGCGTTCTCATGTCACGTCCATTTTCATAAACATTCTTAAGATCTTCAGCTTTTTTTCAAGGCGATCAATTCTTCTGTTTGTCAACGTTTCTTTTAACAATTTTTAGTGCTTTTGTTTCTTTTACCAGAATAGTATGCTACTGCAAAATAACGAAAATATTTGCTTGGATAGTAAGTTTTGAAAAAGAAAATTACGGAGGAAATTAGTGTCGATTAAAAATGTCAAAATATTTATAGTACATTTATATCGGCGGTGCCTATAATATGTCTTAGTGAATAACTATAACTATTTACTCCTATTTGCTAAAATAAATATTTGTTATATCAACCTTAATCGCTTTGTGAATTGGTGAATTTGTTAATTGATTCTAATTTCTTCTGAATAGTGTTTTTTATGAAAAATTCGTTAAAACAACAGATTATCAAGATTTTTGAAAATTAAATTCAAAATATTTAAAACAATTTGAAAAAAACGTTTAATTGTGTTTAGTTAGAAAAAAAACTCGGCCGTTTACAATCTGTAGCCTTTGTTGTTTAACATAAAGAACGAACACAACAATTTAAAAACAATATTCTTTTAACTAAATCCAAAGCAACAAAGCTGGCACAGTAGAATTGAAAAAAAAAAACAATTTTTGATTTAGTTTGGGTTTTTAGCTAAATTTACAGTGTAGGTGTAATAAAATATTATGTTACCTTTTAAACTTTGAGTTAAATATCGAAACTTTTAACAATAGATAGATACTCTTATTATACATTAAAATTCCTTGCTGGTGTTAGCTTGTAACTGTATTATTTAAGAGCCTAAACTGTTACATTCGTTGTTGTTTTCAGTCATTTATTGTTGGTAATATTGTAATATGCAAAGTGATTGATTTACAGCCCCAAATCCTCTGTTGTATACATTTTTGTCGCACGAATTAAAATTGTATCTTTAGCAGCATCAAAAGGACGATCTTTCGAAGGAATTTCCACGACAGCTGGAACCGTATGCTTGTAAAGTTGCAACACATGCTTTATCATATCGGCTATATTTTGAGTAATGAGAATGATGTCGATGTCGGCTCTTCTGGAAAAGCGTTTAAAGCAGTCTTCGATTTCATGCACGGTGGTATCTTTATTAACCACAAAAAAATTCGGTCCGTGACGTTTGTTAATTTCTCCGATTCCACCTAAAAGGAATCCAACGCAAGTATCTTCGTCTCCTATAACAGAAATTAATTTTCCTGGGGCAGAGGAATATGTGGCCATAATAAAGAAAATGTTACACGGCTAATTTGAAGTTTTTTTTTGTTGTCACATGTGTCAAACTTTCGTGTCAAAACAAGGTTAGAATAAAACAAGAAATAAATGCCAATTTTGGATAGTTGTTGTTGAAAGAAAATTTACAACCAAGAATTTATTTGAAACCTTACCTTACGTAACGCATTTGATGACTACGATTGAAGAAGTGTTATTAATTTCTACGTCGTATTTTGCACTTTTCACAAGTTTACGTAAGATTATCGAGCCTTAATAAAATTTCATAAATAAAGAAAATTCGCCTTCGGTAAATTGAACTGCCCACGGCGACTCTTCTATATCCTGTAAGTCAATTAAATTTCGGCCTAAACTTGTTACGTAAATGAGGGAGATCATTAGAAGATAATCCTGCTTTGGACGTTCTTACGCTAAAGTTATTCATGAAAATATGATACGACAATAGCAGAAATCATTTTGGATACCTGGTGAACTGAGATCGAGATACACGAAAAATTAATTCAACTTAAAAAATGGAAGGAAAAAAGCACTTATCTGTGTTTTATTTCCATATTATAGAAGAGATTTGTATCGAACTACAAAACAAGGAGTAAGGGTATTTGTTTGATTATTAAAAATTCTATCAGATCGATAACAGTTTTTTTAGTCCCTCATATCTTGAAAAGTACACCATAAATCAAAACAAAATTTTGTACACCGTTATAATAAACAAAAAGATGAATCAGTTTATATTTTGAAGGTACATTGTAGAAAGATAACGTTTGTATGATAATATGATTTTGCTATGTTCTCTATATAATTTCGAGGATTCTTGGCCTTTTTTGGTTTCCACATAATTTTGCAATTTTTTAAACGAACTGAATATTTCCGAATTGTCTAACGGGTTATTCTTTGTTTCAGGTATGTTATACTGATCTTGATGAGTTGTTGACCCGCCTACTTGCAGTACAAGGTAGTTTAAAATTATTATACTAAAACATTTTTGTCATGCTGATTCAACCAATGTTAGGGAGTTTAACGACGTTAATAGCCTAACACCAACAAGTATAAATACTCGAAATGGGCACTTACTGTTTTTGATCTCCTTTTTGGTGAATTTTTTGAAAGAGAACGGAACAACGAAGAACTATTATTTAGATTTATTTATCTGTCAATGTCATCATTAACGGGTTGTATTTAATAGGGTTCCAGGTTAATGGTTTGTTTGACTGTTTGTATATACAACACAGTTTTGTTTATTTAAGGCTACATTGCTCTTTTTGGGATTACTACATGAAGTGGCGTGCGGTATCTCAAGTTTTTCCTCAGTAAACAGATATAATAACTATAAAATCACGTTGCTCAGGTGTTTGTTGATTCTGATCTTCTTGGCAGCTCTACAAATTATCCGTGCATAATTTATACACATCACCTAAAGTTATTTTGGGTGCGTAATATAGGTTTTTTCTGGAGCAGTGTTCCGGTGGGAGCCGGCATTGGCGAACTCTCGCTTATTGCAGAAGAAATTTAATAAAGTTATATCTGAAAAAATGTTTTTCGTTTTACCGCTCTGCTAAGAGGCGAGCGATCCGGGGCTTTTGACATTTCTAAGATTTCCATGTTGAGTCGACCTGACGCGTTTCTCATTTCAGCGAACGCGAATACCTGTAAACTTGTATTAAATTAGAATTCGGTGGAACATCTCTGGCCGGCCATTATATTAAATAAAATAAGCGAACTTCCCGACGTCTCACATAACTGTCTTAAAATATCACTGTAATATCATGTTTGGGAGCATTTAATTTCATAGAGAGAGCAGGGAGATTGGCGGATATTACATTGCCCACAATTTTCGAGCTGGACCAAAAAGCTACACTGTCACTGAAGTTCACGTAAAAGTGCTCAGAAGATGCACGTGTTCTGCATTAGATGATATTAATCTGTGAAAGAGGCCTCGTCGGTCACTGGTCTCGGCTCGGAGATGCTGTCGTAGTATCGCTCTGGTTCATGCTCTCTCTCGGAAGTCGTTCCCACGTACCACCGAGTCCAATTCTTTTGTTGCTTTGTTTGTTCAAGCCGATCGGTCATCCACAGATATTATATAGTCACGAATTTGACTATTCGCAACCACGCACAAATCTTAATTGTCCAAACAGTCGAACATTCGACAGGAGTCCTCTTGAGAAATGAATATTCGCCTCATTTGGAAAGTCGAGGGAAAGGAAATGCAGACGATGGACTGGGCCAGTAGTGCTCGCAAATTTGTGAATACCCGCCTATATGAACTAATTTTTTGCGTACAGATGAAGCGTGACGTGTATATATTTCTTAACCAACTTTTTTCATATTCTTTTTCTATTTGATATGACCTCTTTTTCAGCATCTGCCGGGATCATTATGTTTCTGTAAGAGCAAAATATAGTTCAAGGCAACATATAATTTACATATTGTAACGGTATTTGCATTTAAAAATGTATTATTAGTTTCTATATAATTATGTTGTTCTATATTTAAACTTTCTTTTGTCTAACTGTATCATGCAAGGTACTAGACAGCAATGAACTCGAATTTGCAGATATTCGAAATTTAGGCTTTTTTATATACATATCGACAATTTTGAACATGCAAATTCTGAGTTTACTGATATACTTTTTCAATGATAGAATTATTGACATTTTTCAATGCATTGTGTCTAAATAACAAAATTAAAGGATACCCCCCTGTTAAGTTCCATTTTTACGAGGTAATGAACTTTAATTAACTAATTATTGCAATTATTTTATCACGAAGTCTCATTTAGTAATTATTTTTATAAAAGTAAGGAGCTCGGGAAATAAAAAAAAAAAACGTTTGTGTCAGTGGAGACAGTATACCTATAAACCACCATTCTGAAAACTTTTTTTTAAGATAAATTTAATTTTAGATCAAGAGTGTTATGGAATCTTTAAGATAATATCTCAGGTAATTATAAAAAAAACTGTTCTGCAAATCCAGCCTTTTTAAATTTTACGAAACCACATATTTTAAAATAACTTCATTTTTTAAATCTAAATATCCAAAAAATCAGTGAAAAATATGATTTTTCTTTTTTGATGTGAAATCTTTCTATACGATTTCAGAAGTTGTTTGTCAAAAATATGCTCTGTCATCGGCTTTATAATTAATGAAATAATGGACTAATTAACTAAGATTTCATTTCCTATGCCTCTATGTCGGTAAAATGTAAAAACAGTTTCGCAGTACCATCATATATATTAATGTCAGCCAGTATGTTATTTAATTACAGACATATACTGAGTGATCGAAAAAAATGAACTGGTACAAGCAATAAACACGTCAATTAGTGTCACGGCATTGAATAACTATAGATGTTTCATATTATTCAGGGCATTCTCTTGCATAAATCCACTAACTCGTATGAATCAGTTCAATGACGTCAGCAAAACTGCACTCATGCCACAAACCATATTCGTACCTGAATTTTGCCACAGTCATTCTAAGAATATGAACAAAATATATAACTTAAGATGTCAAAATAATATAATCTCTAATGTGGAGATGTGGCCTCTCACTCTCGATTTAATTGGGCGTCGGTTACAATGCACCTTAACAGAAAATACGTTACCACACAAAAATAATATTTTCGATGGACTGCTACTCATAGTGTACACAAAAATGTAACAACAATAAAACGCAACACGGAGAAGTTACTTTTAATAGAAGAACTGATCAGCAATGTTTCGCAGTGTTTTCGACTACTGTAATACAATATACATACCAACATAATTAACATTTGGTAATTTGGCGTTACGTAGAAGTTGAATTTTATGCGACTAGTGAACTCTAATACTCCTCTGACGTTTTGCTCACCATCACAACCCCGACATTACATTATCCCCAAAGTCACCAAGTCCGAGTATGTGTTTATATAATGAGGTTGCAATAATGAAAGATACCGTGCGATCGAAAAAAAAAGGATCAAAGTAAGCCATGCATTTAATTGTTAGAATGGCAAACCTGCAAAATTGACATATTAGTTGATTGACATTAGGATCGCGTTTAAAAAAGTTAATTTAATCTTGATACCCTATAAAATGNNCAACAAAATTCATGGTTTGCTTTGGTTCTTTTTCTTTTCGATTTCACGGTAGATAGTTCATTTGTGATAAGATACAAAGATTTGTACACATCGGTCCAGAGACACTTACGCAGCAAAATATTTTACTAAATTTAAAATTACATTCTTTTAAGTAGATGATGAGATATTTACAGGGTTAATATCATATCAGAAGTACAATTCAAAAATTAATTGAACTTGTAGAAGCAATTATTAATGAAAAATCGTTTTATAATTTTCAAAAACAATTTAGTAGGCAATTTTTTTTACACTATCAGGAATACTAAGTATTTAAAAGCTTAATACTATAATAAATTCATACCATCTTTAGACCTTGTAGATCGAAGGCTTTTATTCGAAATGAAATTAAGCACATGTTTAAGATTTCAAGGAGAACAGCAGGATATGGTATCAATGTGCTTCTGGTTCTTTATTTTTAAGAACTGGACGTTATCTTTATTTTTTGTACATTTTTTTTACATTGGATTTTATATTGTAACAAATTCAGCTCTCAAAAAACCTTTCACAATTTTTCCGCCATTTTCACCTTCTCACCAAATTCTCCTTCAAATTATACTACATGTTCTTCAAATTTGTTGCACTACCATAACTAGCTAAGTTAATGAAACCTCTAATTTTTCGCAAACCACCATTTCTGTCCTTGTTTCGACATTTTTCACA
>QDEB01003934.1:0-11347 GCA_004193795.1 Asbolus verrucosus | reverse complement strand
TAGTTTTATTTATGTTTTTCCTCAAATAATTTTGCCCAACATCTTTAGTAAGATTAATAACTAACAATTTGATATTTAAAAGTCTGGAAATCGAAATATGTAGATCTTTAAACTCGGTGGATCTTTGATTTGTGTAGATCTTTGAAACTGATTTAATTTATTTAATATGGGTGCAGAATCTGCACCTAATATTAACGCATTCACATTATTTTGCACGCATTTTCATATGAAATGACAATTCGAATTATATAGACAAGTTTGTAATTGAATTTCAAAAAAAATGCTTGTTGTTTATTAATCTAAAAAATTAGATGATAATTCTGAAAAGCATTAAGTATATTTATAAAAACTTATTTATTACGAAAAAATTTAAAAAACAAACAAACTTTAAATCTACAATTTTCACTACATAAATTCTGAATTAAATGTCCAATTTGGTTTAAATTTTTTGCATTCAACATTCAGAATTCATCAAGACTGGACATTCAGTTCAATTCCACTTACGTTTGAATTTACCACGCCAGTTAGTGAAGATATGAGCGCGTGAAAATGTCGAAATTTTAAAATTCAAGTATTGGTACTAGTACCTGTAAATCGAACGATACAGTTAATTGATTGTTGTAACACACTGCGTATCGACATCATTTTTATGAGATGTCTGTTGCAATTAAATTCTGCTCTATATACTTGCTAAGAAGTAGCTAGTCGAGGTTACTTCTTAATTGCGCCTGGTTTGTTTGTACCGAAGCGTGAATGGCGACAGTCCCAATCCAGTTATATCAGAAATGTCTGCTTGAATGCAACTCGAAGTCCATTCGTGATTATCGGCTTTGAGTCGGAGACAATGTCGGTGTCCGTCGACTATGTGTTTTATCATCCCGGCAAGCGAAGACATTAGAGAGACCATTGTTTCACCCTCCACCTCACGTTCCAACGAACCCCCGATGATGTGTCCGTGTTGTGTGATGCAACGTCCTCTGACAGCTACGCAACTTTCTTCGGATAATCTTACCGTTGCTCCAGCTGATTTCTTATTACACCATCACAGTTTTCACCCTCGCGGTTTGCTTTATATGGGGCTTATCTAGCAAGAGATGATGAAGGCAGCGGCACGCGACTTGGGGGGAATTTTCCGCTGTCTACATTTCTCTCCGAATTTGACATTTTCATAGCTGCTCCTAATATATAGACCAAAATTACATTTTGGCATAATGGAGAAATGAAATAAAACAGTCGTTTCCATGCGTGTTTCGTATCGTGTGCGGAAACATGTTAACCATCGTGGCAGCTGGGTTTGTAAAGGAAAGTAATTAAATATTAAATGGCCATGTTCAAAGCATTTTTTTTTTATAGATAACGGATATACGTAAAATTGTAACAATTTAATTATTTGTGGTTTACAAAGCTAAAATTGCCACCAGTGACGTTTGTTCATAAATTATGATCTATCCACACAGCATACCAAAACTGCACAATCATCATATATTAATTCCCAACTTTACGTCCGATTTAGATTCGCTGTACTCCGTAATAAAACATTTTTTCGAAGATTGTAATAATTTAATCTACAACAGCGTGACTTTGGATTATTTATGTACCGGATAAATTGGTAATTTCTGCAGTGTTTGAGCCGGTATGGATTTTTAGTTTTCCTACGAGATAACAAAATTGTTTTCAACTTTTTGGTTACCCAATGAAATATGGGTTAGCAGGATTATGTGTGAATCGCGGAAGGAAGTACGGATGAATCGCCGAAAACTGGGGCTTAAAGGTAGTTGTAAACTATTATGATGAATTGTGGAGACACAAATAAATATAGAAAATTTAGTGGGAGAAGTTTCTGGCGTCGTAAAAAATACAAAACAAAAGGTTTAAAGGAATGGTAAACAGGAAAGATTATAAAGTTCATCCTGCTGCGTTTTATCCGTTTCATTTCTAAGTAAGTATATAAAATAAGTTTAAGAATTTGACGTCGAGGTTTCGCACAAAAAGACATCGAAAGACGGTCTCCATGATGTCTGACGCGAAATTAAACTACGACCTCTTTTCGAATTTACGCCGACCCGTCCTAATTCCGTTAAAGTCTGCGGCGAGGACGCGCTGCAATAACTTGGAGTTCGGCACGAGGTAAAGTATTTTTTCGGGTCCCTGGGGCGTGCTAGTTGTATTTGTACGGTGCGGTTGGTGCCCCTTATGTTCTGCAGACTGGGCCATTATATAGTCCTGCCGGATCCTGCAGTGAATCACTCTCCTGCTGCCTGCTATAACAGTGTACGCCGTTTTGGTCCACACATGATTCGGTTCGTGGCTTGTACTCGTGCCAGACGTGACCCACTTCTGAAGGGGTTAATGCTTGCAGGAGTACTTGCCGACAGTATTTCTAATGCTGACCAGTCGCAAAGAAGCCAAGGAAGAGTTCGTCCCTTTGCAACTGAAATTTGGAAGAGAGAGACAGTGCAGAATAAGCAGTAACATCCAGTATTTGAAACTTAGAAAAGTATTCCTCAACATCTGCTAAGTGTGTGGAATAAGGATAATAATTTGAATTCATAAATTAGCGACAATAATTGAGGTTTTCCTTTATAACTAGTACCATTAATAATAGATGTAGCTGTTACAAGTTTTTTTATCGCTTTTGACTAGTTTAATTCAATTTTTTGCATTAAAGCTTCTCTTTAAACAATGCGGTTAATTTAACGGAACCGTTGTCAACCAATTAAAAATCTAATTGTCATCATGTATTCTGTCAATTTTGAAATATGTTCTTAGGTTTTCCATAAAAACTAGTTGACTAATGATGAAACGATGTTTTTTATTTTTAAAAAATAACTTTATTTTGTGTAGATAATGTTAAAACAATATTAACAAATTAATTTAGAATTACTGTTGGTATTATGACATGGAAAATAAGTTTCCATATAAAACTAGTATCAGCATATTGTTGATACAAGCAAATCAGATGAGGAACGTTAAAGCTCACAATAAAGCTCTTAAAAAACAAATTCCTCCATTTCTGATTGACGAATTGGTTGGTCAATTACAGTTGCAGGTCGTAATTTATGGACACGCCATGACATCCAAGCTTTCGATTCGATAATAAACAGTCGGATAAATTATAGGCCATGTGAAAAAATGCACTTGAAGCCGACAGCATCTGCATGCGAGCCGGTTTCGTGTTGGCTCGCACGAACTTCAAATGCAGGCGTTGTTTGACATGGAAAAATTATGAAAGCATTTGAAAAAAGCGAAAACAACAAACTGGTATTTCCTTTATGTTCTAAGTTTTAAACTCGTATAGTTTCCATACTTTCTTGCATCAAATTCTATCAACGTGTTTCAGCAAAAAATGAACATGAAAGAAGTGAATTCTCGACAAACACGGCTACGCCACTACAAGAGCTTGCACGCCACAGAATAATGATTATCCTGGCGCATTCAAATTTTCTCTATTTAAAACACTTAAATAACACTTTACGTCTTCTGAAGCCTTCAAAATTTACACAGTAGAACGACAGAAAAAGCTTACTTCTTGAAGTAAATAATTCAAAAATACTCGCAGATATTAATTTTGCTCAAAATCCATTTAATCATCCGAGAATGGATTAAATGTGTTCGAAAATTTTTCACATTATGAAAGGTGACATATCCAAAACGATATGGTTAATTTGTTTACTTTCCGAGTGATGAATTATAGAAGAAACTGCGCCGGAGGTGAGTGATTCCGACTATTTATATTGCATATTCACTTGAAAAGCTTCGCCCAAGAAAGCTCGAAGTCAACAGACGGGTAAGCTTTAAAATCCGATGTCCGGAGACTGGAATATTACCTTCCTCAACTCTAGAGTACTTTCCAACCACCGCATGCATAAGATATGTGCTTTTTTATTTAACAACTTGTGTTGGCAAGAACTATTTGTCACATTCTATCCCGCTGGAATATTTAATGGTGCGATATTTTACGTGGCGGTCTTAAGTGCAACCTCCGAATTCTTTCCCGTTAACTATTAACGCGTTTTGAATCCCGTCTTTAACCCAGATGTATAAATTAGTTGGACAGAATCCTTGCCAAGTTTCGATTTTTCTTTGCTTTGAAACGATTCAGTTTTCAATTTGCGTGATTAGTCTGCAATAAATGCACTTAACGACGAATAACATTATCGCGAAAGAGCTCTCCTCAAAGAAACGAAGTCTTTTGAGATTTAGAGGGGGACGTCTTCAATATCTACAGAATTATAATCAATGTTTGTTCTATTTTCATTACTGAATCAACTAATTAATTACGGATATATCAACTTGATTAATACAATACTTCGACAAAATGATCTTTACATCGAATATTCCGTAAACCACATACGAAATTGGATCTGGAAGCAGAAACAGCAAAAATAAAACCTAAATTAAGGCGACAAGAAGGTAAATAGTCCTACAGAACGTCTCTTTTTTAATCATGTTATGCTGTGATCATTTATGCCAAAAGGGGTGTCAATAAATTAAATGAAATTAACATTGAATGCAGTCGGCGTAAATAAATTGCCCCTGAAGTTGCTTTTGTCCGACACGTCTTCTATAAAATAAGTGCAAATCCCCTCATTTGTCTTTATGAGGGTACAAAAGACTTAACTAACCAGTAAAAGATTGCTGGATGCGCTGACCTCGAAACGTGTCTTCCTATGAAATCCAATGGAGACGCGATCAGTTAAGAGTGGTCATAAATTTCGTCAAGTGAGTCATCGTCTCTTGTTAAATCCGAACGGCTAACTTCTTGCTGAATGGACAGGGGATCGTTCCAATCAGTGACAAAGTTGCCCCGATGATTGCTGATTTTGTTAATCTTTGACCGGCGGAGGACAACACTTGATCGTGACGGGCAATAAACACGATTTTATTGTTGAATTAAGAGCAGCACTCTCTCGGAATTATCATGCGCAAACAAGTTCCAGCCTAAAAGACGACTAAATAAACAAGGGTTTATGGTAAGAAATGTTTTTATTATTATTACTATTCAGAGCAGACCTACACCATAACTAGATCCGTGTTTGCAATGTCTGACAGGCTGAATCTGCTGAAATCTGGAAATTAAGGGAAGACAGCGAGGGGATGGAATTGAATTCGTAAGGGCGAACAGATCCGAATCTCCACTTAAAACAAGTACTTTTCCTCAGAATAAGTCAAACTTTATGGAATAAAAACACAAACTTTTGCAGGTTCGGTTTCAGTTCTTTTTGTCATTTCTGATGTTTATTTAATATTGCAGATAATTGTATTTTTTTTAGATTTTAAATCGTGTTTCATAAGCGATTCGTGTTTACATAGCGATGTGAAACTGTGGGGGTTATTTGGCTTCTTAAATTACTGAAATTTCAATCATGCAATAACACAAAACTAACATCACCACAAACCACTAACCCAGCATAATAGCAATAAAATTACTGTACACAATAGAGATGCGTAAGTTTAGTTGTCTAACCAATTTCATGGGTAAACTTCTCGTTTTCGTACACAAACGTTGTTTACAAAAGCGTTATTTTCTTTCTTGTCCGATAACCTTCACTAAAATCAACATCGTGAATATATCAGTTCATTTCGTAAAAAAAAAGAACAAAACATTCTAATTGCCTATTTAAGAATTTTAATTTTAGAATTTTAACAATGGTTGTGAAAGTTTGATACAGAACAATTTAAACCAAATATGTACCAAGGAATGTTAGATATTTACACAATACTAGTTTATCAACCTAATTCAAATTATTACATTACGTTTAATAAAATGTATAATCTGCTTATTTTTCCAGAGTTTCTATAATATCTTTTTCGAATTTGTTATTTTTTCTGCTTCTTTTCTTGTCTCATTTTTTATAGTTCTTTCCATAGTTATGTTTTTGTTTGGAAGCATATTTTCATTATCATCGTTTTACATCAAATGTTTCATTAAATACATTTTCAATTTCTTTTTCGATCTTTTACCTCTACAATAAATTTGTGCAGTATTATACCTTATAAGTTTTAATATTTATTCCATGAATTTTCATCAGTTTGTTGCTTAGCTATCTATTCCGTTTTTTTTTAACTGTCAAACATCGGTGAAACAGATAAAAGTAGTGATATTGCCTCGTTTCTCTTTCTTTATTTGTTTTTCAATTCTCTCTTCTAATGCAATTAGCTTTTTAATATAAATTTGTCTGAGCCGTAGTAACCACAAATTCTCCGCTCTTTCATTTTAGTTAATTTATTTTCTAGCACATAACCTTACTTCTTTAATTCTTTCTAAAATTTTCCTTGTTTCTTACATTTCTTTATGTTTTATTCGTTTTCTTTTTCTGTTTCATGCCATTTGATTTTTGAATTTTTTGGATTGAATTTTTCTTAAATATGTAGTAAATTTTACCATATTCAGGAATTTCATTTTCAAACACATTTTACTTCTCTCGTCATAATATTCTTTGATTTACGAATTCACATTTGTAATAATAATAAAAACGCTTCTGTTAATTTATACATATTCAATGTATATATAACGACAAAAGAGAAATTAACTAACTAGTATCTCATATTTTTAAATAACCTAAAAATTCTGTAATTTGAATGACTGAAATTTCATGAAGAAAAGAGAAAAAAGGGTGAGACATTACAGACGCTTTAAAAAGCAGATAAATTATATTTTCAAAATTTTTATTTTTTAGACTGGATGTTTACCTGGCACAGGATATGTGATTTAGAATTGATAGAAAAATTTTAAATTAAGAAAGTAAATGTTTTAAGTTTCGTTGATCTCGACAAGTGGATTAATTATGTTGATAAGATGATACGCTTCTAAAATTCAACAATTTATGATATTGTCTAACTTTGTACAGATAAAAGGTTGTTTTCAGAAAAATCGATTGGAAAAATGAGAAGTTTTGCACGAACCCCACTGTCCTAAAGTTATGGTTATATTCGAGACTTGCGAACTATTTTAAAAAAGAATATAATTACTCTTAAACACACTATCTGTGAACATTAATTTTGCCCAAACCTTCATTTGCTTTTTGTTTTAGTACAATATTTAATTCGTTTATGTAAAAATAAAAAAAAGTTAAATGTAAATTTGACCCACCTGCGAAACTTTAATTTAACTTTATCAGAATACAAAATGAACTTGCTTGTTTGTCGTGTGCTGTGTCCACACAATTAATAGAAAAAGTACAAAAGTTTTATTTAACATTGTTGTGTGTACATTTTTCAAGATAATCTTTGGGTAAATGACCGATTTTAGCGAGCAATGTAAAAGTCAACTGGGATAAATTCTAAGAAACTTCGTAACGATGTCGTTATAAGAAAATCTACAATAAAATAAAGCAATTTCAAAATTTATTTTACCAAACAAGCTTCTTTAGATAGTGTAGTTGATCAAAAGATTTTCTCACTACTTGCTCGAAAACAATTCATTTAACACGCCGTTTTCAAATTAACACATGAAACGTGCCAATTTCGCACTAATTAATTACAGCTAAATATTAGCAGCCTTTATCAAACCGTTTGCTAAATTCGAAGTATTTAGTTACACAACTCTGGAAGAACATGTTGAGACTACATTCTCTGGTTTTATTGTTCTACGTAAGTGCTTGCAAAAGCGAGAAAAACAATGTCTGCAAGAATATGGTGGATTACCGCACGATCGATGACAACAAGAACTGTTGGTATAATCCAGATGTAGGCAGCAGCGTGGTAAATATTTCAAAATTAGAACGTCTGCGAACGTGTTTGTTAAACGATGAAATAATTTCAGGAACAATTAATCACGAGGCGAGGCTACCCGTTTGAATCCTACGAAATTACCACCGAAGATGGTTACATAAATATTATGTATCGTATTCCACACAATAACACAAACCACAATTCAACAAGACAACCAGTTTTGTTGCATCCTGGTTTCAGCGGCAGTCCTCTCACTTTCCTAACAATAGGAAACAGATCTTTAGGTACAGGTTCATTTCTCAGCTCCGACCTAACAATTAAACTGTTACTAATTCAAGCGTTCTTTCTTGTAAACAATGGTTTTGATGTATGGCTGCCCAATCGCAGAGGCATTATTGTTAATAACTCTCAAGGACATCTCTATCTTAAGAGAACCGATAAAGAATTTTGGGATTACAGTTTTCATGAAAGCGGCTATTACGATATCAAAGCCGAAGTTGACTTCATTGCGAACCAAACCGAAGGAGCTGGAAAAATTATTTATATTGGTTACTCTATGGGGACTACCGAATCTTACATTTATGCATCTTTGAGGAAGGAACACGCTAACAAACATATTGCCGGGATTATTTCCTTAGCCCCCGTGGCTTTCATGAAACATTTGAAGGGTGTCCTTGCAAAAGTTGCACCTTATTCCAGTTTCCTCGAAGTACTTTTTGACATATTGAAGTACTTTTCTTTTTAATTTGCTAATTTTAGGCCATGTTGAAAGGTAAAAAAGTCTATGCCCTCTTCAATGGATGGGAGGTAAAAGTAAAGGGCAAGAGAATTTCGTTCAAGACCTTGAGGATGGCAAAGTCTTTGCTTATTAAGGTTTCGGGAAATGACTCTCAGCTTGATCCTGTAAGTACGACGTATTTTGCAACCTTACCTTATACATAGTGTGTTTGAGAATAATAGAATGCATTAATTATTTATGTGATACAAAATGTCTTCTTAAAGTTCCTTTGTGACATAATGTTATACAATTGAAGCACTATTTTAACACAAATTTATTATTACACATCAGTTTCGAAATAATGACATCATCTTGCTTCTTTTAGATGCCATAATGGGAAATTTTGCTATCAATCGAATATGCTCTATCTAACTAGTTGTTAAGTTATATTTGTACATTAAGAAATGATAAAACGGCGGTGAATAAAAAAAAAATAAATTATATACAACATATCTGAAACATAATAAAGACTTCAACAATGATGTAATTATATTAAATGTTCAAATTATGGTGTTGGCTGAAGTAAGTATCCGACATTCAACCACCATTCATTTTTTTTATATAGGTATAACTCAAATTGTTGTAAGTCAAAATTTATTTTGTCCAATAAAAAGAATTTCTAGATTCACTTCGTATAATATCAATAATGAATTTTAAATGTATTTACTTTTAAATACATTGTATGTTTGCCGGGTGTATCAGGGAACTGACGTGACTCCCTTTAACTTTAAATTTATGAACTGATTTTATTAAAATTTAGCACAGCTTTAATGTTTCGCCACGGGTTTGTCTGGAAACGAATTTAGCTTTTGAAATGTAAATACCATAATTACTATATGTAACTCTATATGCCATTATAATTGTAACATGTAAAATTTCAATAATCCAGTTCTAATTTTATTATTATGTTAAATATAGTCGAATTTAGAATTTTATATAGATTACAAAAATATAAGAATACATCGGTTGTCTTATTTAAGGTTCAAAAGTTGAGCCCATTTTTGGATAAACTAGCAGTTAACATAAATCAGCCGAGTATTCAGTCATTTTTACCGACTGAGTAAGTTGTAAATCGATTTACAAATACAAAAAAAAATGAAGAATGCAACAAGCTTCTGATACGCCTGCTTTAATTACCGAATTTCCATAAAACTTGGTATGATATCCTCTATAAAGTATAAATTTTTAGGCGGATTTATCGGCTTTTATAAAAAATGGACCTGTATCGACTTCTGTCAAGACATTGGTTCACTTTTCCCAAGAAATGCATGCTGGTGGAAATTTCCAACATTACGATTACGGTCCTGCCAAAAATGTATTGTTGTACGATTCCAACACACCCCCTTCTTATAATTTGTCGGAGATAGAAGTTCCGGTGCACCTCTTTTGCGGAGACGCCGATCTTATAGCTGATAAAGAAGTATTTTTCTGACTTCTTCGTTAACAGTTATGATAAAATTAATTAATTTTGTTCAAGGATGTTTTGATGCTTTACAACAAACTGACAGTTAAGAACAAATCGTTAATTGCCATCTCCCCGGATAAAAATGTAAAATTTAGTCACGCCGATTTCGCTTTGGCTAAAAATATCAGGGAGCTGCTTCATGAAGTGTTGCTGAAGACAATCAACGAAAACTTGAGAGGGTGAATTTTTTGTGAAATGGCGTTTAGTGAAGGAAGAATATAAATAAATAAGTTTGGACAGTGTAAAAGCAAAGAACGGCATTATTAATTTATTTTCGGTATAGAATTTGGCCGTCAGCGTGTTATCATCAATCTTACGGGTCGTTTGTCTTTTGTCGTTGACCGGTGGTGCAGGTCTCTGCGGTCTTTCCGCCTATCCAACCTCCCGACAACTTGGGTTTTCTTCGCGGCAAAAACACAAGAAAATGCTTAATTTATCACAAATTAATTACACGTGAATAATAAATTGCCTTATCACAGGAGAGCGGGCGATAAAAAATTTAATGTAATCATGACGGGGCAAAAATCAATTTAAAGTTTAAAGATCCTGGCAAATATTAGACGTCCTGATAAATATTAATTGCCTTTGCATATAAAGCGCGCCGGCTCGTTAATTTGCGATGATCTGTCGAGGCCGGCTGAAACAATTCGATCTTAAATTTTGACTAATGAAACCATCTTTATCTAGGCCGAGATTTGATTATTTTCAAACCGAGTTCGTCCAATCAGGCGTAATTCGATTTGGTTTCGTCGTTGTGCAAGTGCTGATATCGCTTCGTAGTAAAAAGTTGGGGAGTTTTTAAGAACTTTTATCTTAACTTCATTCCCCACTTCTTTACGTTTATAACAACTTTGCGATATCAAAGATATTTTGATAGGGTGAATTTGCGAAAATATTGATTCAAGACGATGAATTATTTTTGTTTGACTTTCGTGGATGGCCGACGAAGTTACAAACATTTTTGTCACGTCATGGGAATGCGAAACGGCTTTTAAGCATTCAACGATCAATTCTTCCAGGTTTTTTGACCCGTTTCGCTCGGTGGAAGCTCGCTTCTTATCCCCAAACATCCAGACACGCAACTCGAACGTAAATTAATCATATGCAAATTAATGTTATGTTCGAGATGAAGGATATAAATGTATTTCAACCCAGTTTAAATCAGTTCTATAAAGACACCAAATTGTTTGACGTAAATTTTTGTCGAGGGAACGCAATTCGTCTTTCAGATTTATTGAAAGCTTTTCTCGCTTGAGGTTCGCTTTGTATGTCACCAGGGTGGGAAATGAAGGTGCATTTAGGTTACATATTTTACGACTTTATTGTCCGTGTTTCGGGCTCACAATACATTTGCGATATTTACAGGACGATCCTTCTAAAGAACGCGCATTTCACTATAACATAACCGTCGTTAATTATTGAAAATGCAT
>QDEB01003923.1:0-12542 GCA_004193795.1 Asbolus verrucosus | reverse complement strand
TTTCTTTGTTATTTAAAAACTGCAGTCGGGTCATTTTATAAATGATTTTCGCCTTGGTAAAGCCTAAATAACTCGTCATCAAAATGTTTGGCGTTAGTTATAGGACAACCTGTATACGATTCCATATGTGTACAGGCGTTCCAGATATTTGAAGCCCAAATTTCCTTATTTTAAATTCCTAGTTGAAACAAAAAATAAATTTAATCAATAACACCCTTGCCAAGAACGCTAAAATTTTTCTAGAACAGATTTCGTATGGATATCTAATTATACGTACGAGCCTATTATTATTTCGCCAATATGCGGTGGCAGCACGATGGAGCTGCTCCACTACACAATTCGTATACAGGGTGTAGGTTTTTTCCTATGAGGATAATCTGAGATCAGTAAACAAACCATTTTAAAATACACATATCGTGTTGTTAGTCTCACCAGATTGTCACTGTTAATTAAAATATTTTTGTCAATAACGAAGTGAAAGAAAGCAACAAAGTGAAAAGTAAAATTAATAGAACTTTCAAAATCGACTGTTATTTAAAAGACAAATTTTAAGAGTGCCACATTGGAAACAATGATCACACTAACTTTGTTGCAGCTAAATAGATAAAATGCCAAAGGAGTTAAAACTTGCAGTAAACAATCCGGGACACCTATATATGAATTTTTTGGATTTTTGACCCTATTTTACTTTGTGCATTTAAACAGATAGATACACCGATGACATTTTATTAAATGTATTTATGTTCGTTATAATTAGAATTAAATAATCAAAATCCAGGTCCTGATAAGCGGGACTACGAAGGTGGGATGTTGTTACACCAATAATGAGGATTTGTTGTTCTCAGGAGTGACGTTTAAGGCTCACAAATTAATACTGGCAGCATGTAGTAAGCACTTAGCGGACTTATTCGAAACTTCACCTCCCCACCAAAATCTTATCATCATCCTGGATGGAACTTCGGCGTCCAACATGTCCGCCTTGTTGGAGTTCATGTATAAAGGAGAAGTTCACGTTTCTCAGGACTGCCTCTCGAGTTTCCTCAAAGCTGCCGAATGTCTACAGGTGGGTTAAACAATCCGGCAGAGTCCCCTTTAACCGACAGCCTTCCGCAGGTGAAGGGGTTGAGTATCGAACACGAGAAGCTAGCCGTTGCTCAAAGCCAGTCGAACATGGACACGACCTTGGACTCCCCCACGTCGAGGAAGCACCTCAAGGTCCTCAAGGAGGAGATGGAGAACTCCAACAACCACCACCAATCGAGCCCGTCCCCGAGCTACTCGCCCGCCATGTCCCCCTACATGCCCCCGCACCACTACAGGCAGTACGAGCAGCGGATGCCCGCCACCGGCGCCGCCTTCGAGTCGGCGATGAAGAGACCCCTTCGCAGCCCCAGCGAGACCCTGCACGAGTCGGTGCGGGCGTCCGTGCTGCGGGACGGGAGCAAGACGGCCGGCAGGCCGGGCTCGCCGGGCCACGGACCCCTCTCTCTGGCCTTCCGGCCATCCTCGTCCTGCTCCTTGCCGCTGCAACCGGAAGCCGATGCACCGCCCGAGAACCGATTCGACCCGGACCCCGCCACGGCGGTCGTCTGTCCCGAAAGCAACACTTCTGACTGCTGTCAAGACACCGGTTGTGCTGAAGGTAATGCTGGGGATGTTTCGGAGGGCGATGTGACAGAGAGGCTTTTGCAGATTTAAGGATGAAAATGGAGCCGGCTATACAGCAAGACGAGCCGCCGAACAGCACGAGTGGGAGCAGTGGGGGTGTGACAGGACTCAGCAATAATGGTTCGGCTAATGGCTCACTCGGACAACTTAATAAGTACGATCATGATAGTAAAACTGATTTGGTACCGGCGTCCTTGTGGAACTCCGTTGCTGGGAAACTCTCCCACAAGAGTGGAACCGTTAATACGCCAGATGGTAAGAGTGCACGATTTGTAATATATGAATGTTCTTTAAGTGGACTAAAATATTATACAATTTTGCTGATCGATTTTTTAAAAAAATTAATTTATTTCAAAAAATTTGAAAGATTTTTCAATTTTTGAAGTACGTATATCAAAAAAATAATGAAATAATAAAATAAACCTCATTTCAATGTTGTAAAGACACTTTGCCCCTGAAAGCTGGTGGCAAGTCTGTATAATTTATGCAGGCAGCACAATTGACTCAAAGCTACACCTACAGATTTGAAGTAACATAGTCTCTTACAATAAATAGATTTAAGAAATAATTTTGAAAGATTAACTTTGTCTAAAGTTTTTGAATTTCTAAATTAAAAATTTTTTGTCTCCCCAACTTAACTAAAATATCGTACAATAGTAATTGATAGTGTTTTTTTTTTTAACTTTTAAACGTGAAATTTTCAAGGGTTGAACCTCCCCCTTTACTTTACTTTTTTAGATATTTTAGTATTCACAAAAGTTCATATTTTAGGGTACGTGGTAATAAAAACTTTGGCGCCCTCTATCAACTTTGTTTCACATTTTATTAATTCTAATAGTTTTTTATGTCTCTTTCAATTAATATATCACAACAGAATTTTTGCCCTACAGATTAATTTGAAATGAAAAAAGCTTATGGAAACACACTGTTAAAGGCAAAATTTCCATCAATTTAAAAATCGTAAAACATAATTTTTGACAAACAAAAGTGCTTGTTTAGAATTAACTAAATATGTTATTACACAAAGATAAATGTACCTACTTAATTCTTGTGCATAGAAAAAAATTGTAAGGCATGCTGAAAATAAAACTTCTGCACAATAGATAATTACTTTAATAATTTTTACGACAAATATGTTTATAACTGCTTAGGTAGATCGGTTCAATTTTAACTTGAACGATGGGTCAGTGATATATTTATTTAAAAAACTCATTAATAAATTTAAATCCATACAAGTACATATGAAAATAAAATAAAAAAACTTTGTCAGAATGAATAAACAAAAGTACATGGTACTGTTAAAAAAGTTGATATTATTTGCAGCTAAACCAAAATTCAGATTTGTGTATTTTGTTTGAATTTACTATCACTGCAAGCCCCATTTTATCTTTTCTTGTTTTATTTCTCCGCTATTGTAAAGTGCGTGAGTTTATGAATAATAAAAATTATATGAATAAAAGCAGAAGATTACCCATGGTATCTGATCCCCAAAAATTTCTGAAGATTGGCGGTGGACGAAAGTTAAGGGGTATTTCGATATTTGAGACATTTGCCTGCCAGTTTACCAAACAAAACAGATAAATTAATAAGTATTCTCATAATGTTTAAAGATAAATATAAAAATATAGTAAAATTGGAAACGAAACAAATTTGAAGCTTGAATCAGGAGGCAGGGACGGAGGACTTTTCACATTTTTTAAAATATTTGGTTCATTATATTTTGCTATCTGTTGTCAAAACTATTGAATTATTTCCGCTTATATATGTCCTGTTTTTGTAGCATGTCATATAAAATAAAATATACGCGTGTGTATATTTACAGTTAGAAATGAAAGTGTCAAATTTCATTTGAATCGGCCAATAAGACATATTTAAAAAATGATTCAAATACCACAAATATTCGACATTAATTATAATTAACTGATATTGTAGGCAGCCATCAGAAACTAATAAAAATATATTGTTTCTTTATTCTCATTCTTCCATTTTATAAATACATGAATTCTTCATGTATTGAAGTAATTATTAAACCGTTGCGAAGGTCATGAATAGGTGGTAATTTGAGAACTTAACAAATCAGAACTTTTACATTTTATTTATTTCGTTTGTTTTTATAGAGATTAGTTTTTGTGTAACGCCAGGAATGTACGAAAAATGTAACTTTTTAATTACCCTCCTCGAAAAGTGAAATTTGGGAAATTTTGTGTTTTCTTTGTATTTTAAAAAAGCCAGATTCCAAATCTAAATACAGTTTCACAGATTCGAATGAAATTTTGTACACACGTTGTACATATGCCAGTAAGAGCTGCAAATATGTTTGTTTCTATTAAAATTTTCTTAGTCATTGTTAGCCCCTTTTAACCCACGTCCATTTTCGTAAGAAACAGATTTTACACTTTCGAGATGCAATCTTTCATTGAACGATATTTGGATTTTGTTAACTTAATCTTTTGCTGTATGCTGTACTTAAATTGTTAGTTTTTATATTTTCCAAGACGAAGCCACACACTTCTAATGGTTAAGAGTCACTCTAGAGCGGATAGTTACGTAAAAAATTGCAAAAATTAAGATACAAAAATAGCCAAGCTTTTTTGACCGCTTGACAATTGTGCATGAGAGGAGCGAAGAAAATGAATTTTGGAGGGGACTTGTAGGTTTTTGATGTTTTGTTGCAGGAAAGAAATTGAAGTGCCCTTTTTGTGAACGATTGTATGGGTATGAGACCAACTTGCGTGCTCATATACGGCAACGGCACCAGGGTATCCGCGTGCCATGTCCCTTCTGTTCACGTACCTTCACCCGCAATAATACAGTGAGGAGACACATAGCCCGAGAGCACAAAGCCGAACTGAGTCTGAAAGCCTTTCAGAATCAGCAGCAGGTACACAACCATAACCCGTAAAAATACAATTAAAAAAAACCACAACTACCTGATATTTTTAAATGTAAGGTGCACCCCGAGACGCGGTAAAGCTTGAGATCTGATGTAAATATAATATATTCTCGTAAGTCTGTACTGTCGTCTCGGATTCATGACTCTTGTCTGTGTTGTTATCTTAAATATGGTATGTGTCATTTTTTATACTTTAGTTAAGGAGTAACAAGTATAGGAAGTTGTAAGAAGATAAACATTACGAGCTGGTCTTGTTTTGTTTTGTAAAGTAAAATGTGCAAGTGCATTGTTTAATAATGTTTAAGCTTCAGAAGTTTCTTCACTCAGGTTGTTATAATTTTAAGACCGAAAAGATAAATTATTCACAAAACATATTCCCAGTGAGCGTCGCGGAAAAATTTTGTCTCTAGGTCTCTAATTTTAGAGTTTTATTTTTTATTATGTTTTGTGCGTTTCAAAATTTAAGATTAGGATAACTTTTTTTTTCGTTGTACTTATATATATATTTTTTAAACACTTATTACGTTACGGCGATAGTTTTTAAGTATTAAATTAAGTAAATTTCGTATGCCAGGGTGTATGTGAATATTAACCGTCCTGGCTATGCGGTTATTAACCGTTAACCCAGAAACTACCTCATAACTTTAAACGGCTGCCTCAGTTTTCTTTACCATTTTAGTATCAGCTAGTCATTTAGTGCAACACATTAAAAAATTACATTTAGAATTTAGTTCCAATCAAAGCTCAGGTATAGTAGCAATTTACTTTTCGCCCCTTCTCCTCACCACTTTCGTATCATTTAAAAACGTGATGAACTCGGTAACACACATTTTACACTGTTAAATAAGCTTTAAGATAATAAACGTGTGAAATAGCTCAGTTTTTTGTGAATACAATTCACATTAATCAGGATAATAGATAATATATAAAATTTTGTATATAATGTGATCCAGTTACAGTTCTTTTTTTTTACTTTTGCGTTATTTATTATCCTTGTAGAATTTCGTTGGCTCAATTTGATTTTTTAAATGTGTAAGGTTGGGGTTAATATCGAAATACGCCCCCAAGTGAAAACAGAACCCTGATTGTGTCATTCTAATGCAGTTGAGGCTCGCACGAATTTTCCCGCTTGTCTGTTTTATTTTCCACAAATTCACTTTTAATAATCCGAGTTCGCAGCAACCAACGTTGTTTTTCGACCTTTCGTACATCAAATACTCAAAAAGTGTAAGGTCAAGAACCAGTTTCGAGGAAAATTGGTAAAATTAGTGCGAGTTTCTTGTCAAAGGGGTCTATTGAAGGTAACAACATGCCATAATATTGCTATTTATACAATGAACCAAATAGATATTAATTATAAGCTGTGCTCTTAAAGCTACTAGTCATTAAATCAATAGCTACTTTCTACATAATAACACTACCTCAAGGTCTATATATTCTACAGTATTTTTTCTTGTATTACGGGTCTATATTTTCATACAGTAACTATATACATACATACACAAGTGGCTTTTCAGTTAGATCGACTACCTCATTGTAACATGACAATTATTCATCACTAATTTATTGTAATTATTATTATAAAATAATTTTTTAAAGATATATTTTAATAGAGATAATAGTAATACATTGCAGTGTAATGTTGTTTCATATATCTATTATAATAATTGAGAATGCTTTTTATGAAAAACAGACAGTACAAAATTTCAAAATATTTGAGTAAGCTAACGTTATGTTCTTCTATTATATTTCTTCCGCTTCATTCTTCTTTTGTCTTTGATTATTTTTTCAAATATTGTATTTTAGCAGCTTCATTCCCAATGCACTCAGTTATCGTTTTTTTAAGGCTGTAAATATAATGCATGGACGTTTTGAATGGTCTTCGCCTAAATTTATGAAAACTAAAGAGGATCGTTTGAGCTGTAATTATATTTATTTTGACGAGATTCTCTTTCGTTATTATAGATTTAAATCCCGCAACAACAGAAAATACACAACAAATCTGAGGCATTCAGGGTTCCATTTTCGTGTTTTTATATATATATGTATAATGTATATGTTAAATTTACTTTTAGGCTTAAATGTAATTAAGTTTATATTGTATGTATATCCTTATATTTTATTAATTCTTTAAAGAAAGTTTTTTTTGTGAATTTTATTAATTTGTTAACCGCCAGTTGATCGTCTCAACTATAAAAATTTAATCTTATGAAGAAAAATTGGTTTTTGATATAATCATTATGCACAGTGATTGAATTTTGGTGATGGAACTGAACAAAAAAAAAATAATAAAAAAATATTAGAAAATAAGTGAAACGTTCAGGAATTGTTTCGGAATTTTTCAAAACGATTTTTATATCAAATTTTTCGATTATTCACAACCTAATCCACATAGGGGACGTGCCGTTTGATTTGGTAATTTTCGAACACGCCCACCGACAGTGAGATTGCAATTTTGCTGTCGGTGGCACCCTGTCAATGTTTAAATGTTATTATTTCCGGGAAATTTTTTCAATATAACCATGTCCTCTATTCGTGTATTGTAAACGGCTTTTATATACATTTGTGCTGTTCCTGATGTTAATCTCCTCCACTTCGAGGTACGATTGCTAGTCGGAAGTCCAGTGATTACACCCGATTGCGGTTTAAAATTAATTTGTTATTTTAAATTGTTGGACTTCTACAAACTGGTCATCACACATCTGTTTTTTACATGTTTACATCTACTGTGTCATATTGTATTAATAGTGGCAATGCAATGTTAACGTGATTGATGTGAATGTTACATTTTCTTCATAATTTCGTAATAATCTCAGGTATTTGTTCAGGGATTTTTTAATCGATATGTTCTTTTTTTTGTTTTTTTTTTCTTTACATGCTGCAACTACATACATGCATGTTATTATTTATAAGGCGTGTGCATGCGATGTATGACTGTTATATATGTTATAAATCACAATTTCATGTATATTATGTCGTCGAAAACAAACCTCTTAGACCTTTGAAGAATATCCTCAATCCAACAGATCGTCAGCATGGTATTACGAGTGACTTCTGAGTCGGATTTTTTTTATTTTTTACTAGTTTTATGAAGGGTTTGTTTTCAGCGTCACTTACATTATATTTGTATATATTGGCACTCGAATAATGTTAATAGTACGTTCAGATATTTGTTGCCTGTTAACTCAATACAGAGGTCACACTTTATAAACCAAGATGTTATGTGACAGTACAAAACAAGAGAAATATAAGGAAACTGTAAAAGAAATCTACCTCAGACTAATGTATTCCACTACTCCTTCTTTGAAAATGTTAGTACAAACAATGTAATTATATATTGTTTTATATGCGAGAAACTTACCTAGGTGTTTATGTAAACTCAGGAATTACAAGTACAAAGTACAATGAAATAAAAACAAAAAATTAAATAATATTGTAATAGTATTCAGGGAATTTCCGAATCTCGTCAGATTATATTGTAATATTAAAATAGATTGTTATATTACATATAAACCTATTTAGACATTCTAGGTAAGAGCTACTGTCATAGATTAAGGGAATTGTTGGATTTTCCTTTAGTCTTTGCATGTAGTAGGTACAAACAGCCGCCGATGCGTACGTTATGTTGCGTCAAAACAGAACATATGCATCGTTTTTCTGATCAATGCTATTGGAGAATATTATTCATAGTACCCGTACTATATGCTGTGACACTCACTATGTAACTAACGCAACAGTTATGTGTTCCTAGACGATAACATTACATTGTCACACTGTTAAACTTAACACAATGTAATGTAATGTGTACAGCCATCACGAACCCACTCCTTGCATTGGGAGTATAATTATCAACTACTTATTGTATATAAGTAATTTAAATGCAAGTAATTGACTATGTATTCATGTTCTGTTTTACTTATTAATTTTAATAAACAATTTGTCGTTTATCCATCGACTCATTTCTCCTTTTCTATTCCTAACCCATCAGGATTAATTGCTGATTCTTAAAAAGTGAGAAAAGGCAAATATCAAAGTCAAAGCTAAATTTTATTATTTCTTCCTGAAAAATTATACATTCTCAACAATTTTTAAATATATATATACATAATATATAACAAAATAAGAACATTTAAGATAAATGTTCGATCTAATAGATCGGAAACCACAGTTTAAAATGGTTTTTTGGAAATACCTTTCACTTGTCAATTTAATATATGCAACCAATTATACATCCGTGAATAAAGCAAAACATCTTCTATTTTCAGTATAGAGGATATAATAGACCCAAATATCTGAACCCATTAGAGAATTTATCAAACTGAACAATTTTTACATTTACCATTTTTGGGAAAAAGCTCTCTTGCTGAGTTAATATTCAGAATAGATTTACTGTAAAATCAGTACACGACAGTGGTTCCTTTAACAAAGAGAGCAAAAACCTACTTGAGAAAACAGATCAATTCACACAATGTGATATTAATAACGAAACTTGTGGTAGATCCAGTAATAAAACAAAACATCATTCTGAGGCATCTTTTGACAAACCTAACCGTGCATATCTAAAATATATCTTCTAGTTTAAATAAAAAAGAAATGAATCAATGGAAAATCGACAATTTAAATTAGCGAGAATAATACATGTTTTATTTATATGCACTAATAAATTTAATTTACAATAATTGCCCAAAACTTCGCTGATGTTTAAGTCTTAAATAACAATAACATTGATGGTACAACGGGTGTCATGTCTACAATTATTGTTTCATAAAAGAGTCACAAAAATTAAATTCGCAACTACATAGTAGCCCTGTTCAGGACACTTTAATATTATTAACAAATTTCGCTTAATTTTGACCCTTTTTAAAAATAAAAAATTTGATTTTATTTTAACAAATTTTTATTTGATTTTTGACCATTTTGAAAAGATACTAAATTGTGGTTTTATTTCAACCAATTTTTCATTTTTTGTTTGGTTTGTAAGACCAGTCAAAATAACCCACTTTTTTAATATTTTATATGAAACTGAGACAAAGAGGCTCGTCTTCACAAAGAATAATGTATTTTGTTGTAGATTAATGATTATTAAGATGTCTGGTAACATTACTGCAAAACGTTTATTTTAACACAATAATTTATTGGGAAATACATTGCTTTACTCATCTCTAAAAAGCACAGCTAGAGTAACCTTTAGATCTTCATTCCCATTCAATCCTAAATATATTTTGTGCTTTATGTTTTCAAATTTTTTCTCATCAAACTTTTTATAATATCCATTATCTAGCACTTGCTTTAAAGCTATTATTCTGTCCTGCATGTACTTTAGTTCAACAATAATACCATTTTCATTCTTTGTGATGATTAAATCAGGTCTATGTTTAGACCCAATAAATTCAGCATTATCACTAATATAAAATTTGCTTTTGCATTTCACACTAAACAGATGAGAACAGATGTTCATTTGGTTTAATTATTTTATGTGCTACTTTTTCAATGACACTGAAATGTTGCAACACATTTCTCATAAATGTTAGGGTTTGAAGGAGGTATTTGATCAATAACAGCGACACATTCCTCCAAAATCTGATTTGTACATGGTGGATAATAAATTTTTAATTCGTGTTTAAATTCATTACATATCTCGTTATTTGGAATTGCTTTATAATTTTTTTGATTTTCTGTGTATGTTAGATAACCATGGTGGAAAAGGAAATTCAAAAACAAACAGGTTCATCAATTGTAACACCTAACACATTTTGTAATTCGACGATATGATCTAATGTTATTCTCTCAAGAATTTAGATTTCCATAAAATTGTCATGCAACAATTTTTCTACTGTAAACTGAATTACAAGAATATGTAATACTTTATTCAGGCCACAGACCATTCCGGATTTTTCCCAATAAGATTTTAGTTCTTTATTTTTTAAATACACCACATACAAAAAAGAAATTACTACATCTTTACATTAAAAAGAAAAGACGACCAGCACCATCTGTTAATTCGATTGGTGTAGTAGCTATCACTATTATTATTTTTTAGTTCTGGTCATGGCGTGCAGTGTCAGTTGTTAAATGTGACTGTGAATATTAATAGTTGTGTACATGCTTCACTGGGATCTATTAATGCTCTTCATCCATAGAGGGCAGAACTTACCGAATTGCGGCAACCAACAATTTTACCTTATAATGTTACACTATACTGTCTATTCTATTATTATTACAATATATTATTATATTATAAGTATTTGGTGTTACTTGAAAAAATATTTAAATTTATCTATTACAAAAAAAAAGTTTTTTAAACGCATTATCGATATCTTACTTCTCAAATCATATGAAGTAAATCCGAAATTCTATTATTATACTTTGGTTAATTTATTCAACAAATCTCTAATTTGTTCCAACATTCATTTAAAAAAATGTAGATCAAACATGTCTAAGTGAAATTCACCGGTTCCAATAATTCTTTTAGTGAATTCATTGTACTCAAAAAATGTATTATTTTGAAAGAAATATAACAAATCATTTGTATATCTAAAAGTATTATTTATTCTGATGGTAGGCTTTGGAATAAATCGTAAATCATTCCATGTGCTTTCCGTCTGTATAAATATTTGTCTAATTCTAAAAAGTAAAAATTATCATAAAATATATAGTTCTCCTGTGTAACTGTTAAAGATACAATCAATTTTCTTTTAGAACTCCAAGAGCATCTAAAAGACATATTTTATTGTAAAAGATAACGAAAATTTTATTATCGACAATAATCATCGACATCATATCGACATAACAATCTCCAGATAGTCACTGATAATGTGAGATATTTTCTTAAAATTTCAAGGTAAAAGCGAAAGATATTAAGTAATTAATTTTATTTCTGTAAAGATATTTCCATTTAATTTAACCATCCAAATTCATTCGTCATAGAAACGATACATTCTACTATTTGCCGTATCCAAAAAAGAAGACAGTATTTTAAGATAATAAATATCTGGTTTTACTAAACCTACTAAATCTATCTGAGTTGATGACATTATAATGGTGTGATTGTTGTAACACTTTTAGATTTTTTTTTTGAGCTAGTTTCACCAGATTTTGTTTCAGTTTTAGGGCCAAATAAGGGCTGAATCCCAAATATCACCATTGGTTAAATTATTACTCGATTCAGTATTCTCTACATTTATTTGGACCTGTAGGAAAGAAAGCATGCCCTAAAACGTTTCCATTTCTATCAGTCACATTTCATGCAACAATAATTATTTCTGTAAGTTGTACGACCACAAGAAAACAATTGAAATGTCCGGATTCACTGTATTCAAAAATTAAATTAGATTTCTCTTGTCACACATTAAAAGCTCTTGTTGCAATATTTCTTTGTTCTTGAGCTGATAATGGAAAAAACTATAAAATTTTATTTTTGATCCATTTTATATTTGAAATCGAAAATGTTAAAGGTGTATCTGATACACCACATCTCGGAGTACTTATTAACTTTATAGTTTCTTCATTTAAAGTACCATCTACAGGTAATTCATAAAATTCTTAAAAATTTATTGGTGCTTTTTTTCATTGCTTTGCCTTCATTCAATATAGACATATTGTTGTAAGTAAATTATTGATAACTGATTGATCATAACCTAGGGAAGCTGTTTCAGAGGCAAGGCCTGGCACATAAGTTAAAAAAGAAAATAATATATAAAATAAATACTATGGCAGTATTCATTTTTTGTTCTATTCCAATCTATAAGATACGTTTTCAATTACCATTTAGGTGAACCTGTTGTAAATTATTTTCCGTGGGAAAATAGTTAAAACTGTTAACAAATTCTTCTTCTCGTAAATGTATTTCTTTTTCGTTTAATTTACCAGCCTTGTATAAATGTGATAATTGTTTATAAAATTTATAAATCAATTTATATTCTTTAATTCTTTCTGATGTTTTTAATTTTTTATCTAGGAGTTCTACTACTCCAGTGGCAAG
>QDEB01003917.1:0-13062 GCA_004193795.1 Asbolus verrucosus | reverse complement strand
TCAAGTCTCTAATAAATCTCTATTATTTCAATATAAACCTCAGTTATCAAAAAGCCTAATACACTCAAACTTTCCTCTCTTCTAAAGTCTCTACTGTTCCTGATGAATCTTGAAGATGAAGTGTCCTTCACTTTTTGCAGCTTTCCGCTTTGAAAAGTTGCAAAACATAGAAAATGTCTGAGCAACTAAAGTACACTTTATAGTTACTACTATAGTCAAGATTACAATTTTTCAAATCAAAATAATGTGATATTCGCACGGGAGTGCAATGATCCATCACACAGCATCAGGTTTTTTTTTATAAGAACTACTATAATTACTGAATTTTTGTCAAATATACTTCAAAGTGTTCGCAAAACTTAAGGGAAAAAGTCAAAAAATTTCAAATGCTAAAATTAATATTCGTCTGCAATATAAAAAAAAATGAGCTCAGGTCACGAGGCGACCCGACTCAACTTCATGCGACTGTTAATGAACAGTTTTGATGTTCTTTCGTCATAACGTCATCCGATTGTTATCCGCTCAGATGGCGTTTGGGTCGGCTTTTTGGTAACCATAATGGCGGAGTTCGTAAGCGATGCACGCGTGAAGTTATTGTGCAAGACTGCCACACGCACGTAATCTAATCCCCTAATACGCTTACCCGGCACTCTTACCGTAAGTGGATTATACCGGCGAATCCGCTAATGACGAGTTTATTCCATTATTTAGGGCGGGCGTTGCATAATCGTCGAGTTTATGTAAGGTGCGAGACATGATCGCAATAAATCACAACGACGCGACGTCACCTTGAATGGGCGCCTTCGCCTCAAGGGAGAAATCCACGTCATTATATCCATCAGTTTTACTATTCGAAGGGGAACTTCCGCATTCAGAACTGGCCGCATCTTACCATCAGTTTAAAGGAAGAAAAATACTCTCCATTAATTCTCATCTGTCGACCGGCCTCCATAACGCACCGGACCGTTCCTGTACATCCATACAATTCCCGACCCTGATTCCTCACATCCGCCAGGGAGCAGCTCAGGGATCAGACCGGGGACCGGCATTGTCAAGTTTATAACCTTCTCATTTTTATTAGTTCCATTTGAATTTAGATTGCATTAACCTATCAAAATTAACCTAACCCCCGGTTTTTTATTCGGGATAACCCTCGCAAATTTTAATCGAGCTCGGTTTCACACACGCCCTCCCAGAAATCGTATTTTCACCGAATGAACTCGAAATTACAAGGGGTTGAAAGAGAAATTTACAATATATGAACGTGTTCTCGCCGAAATCATTCACATGAACATCTGTTGCTCATTATAAGAGCATTTCTGGTACAAAACGATTCGTTATTCCAGATGGTGCCGGTCGTACGTTGTGATAATTTTAAAAATTTTTTGCTACCAGCCTATGCCGCACTATTATGCGGCACGTTCCGAATTTTCAAACTGACACGCTTTGATGGTTATCAAAGCGAAATTATAACAGTAAAAGCGGCCGTTTCACTAAAGATATTTTTGAGGAAAATTGACAAGAGGAGCGTGAAAAACTCGAGGGAAATATGTGATCCTGCATGCGCTTTTGATTCGAACTGCGACTTCGACCTACGCGCAAAAAATTTCTTGGAGCAAAATCCTCCGATTTTACAAAATGGATCTGACATATAAATTAGTTCTGATGTTAGTGAAACAGCTTTCAGGCTTAATACTGTTTCTCAATAATGAAAGCTAAAAGCCCCTGATCAGATCCATACAACAAATTTTAAAACCCAAACCAAACAAAAACGTTCATACCGTTTGAATGAATAAGACCCTCATTTTTTATTTAAATCATGAAATAAAGCAACCTAGAAAACCTATATTTTATGGTATATTTGTATACCTAATTCAAATTTTCATTGTGTAAAATATTTCTGAATTATTTTAATTTATGATTAGGTTGCATAACACGAAACATGGACTATTTTAAATGTACATAAAACGATTTTCACCCACATTCAAATAAGCGCAAAAGTCTAATTTAATTAAAATAGAAACAATATGCAAATATGAATGGAATTGAAAATTTTAAATGTAGATAATTTTAGATANNAGTCGGTCAAATCGCATTTGTGGATTTTTATCTACATTGCTCTGAGCTCTGCTTTTATTCTTGATAGTTATTCTTCGGAGTTCCTTCGCGAGAAACCAATGACGAAAACTGTAGTTGAGATAAGAGGTAATGACGGAAATATATGTTATCTATGAAAGGATTAATAATACAGAAAAATAATCACAAAATATGCTGACGTTACGAGACACATACTAGAAGAGAAGTAACAGAACAGATCTGAAATTCGTTTAATCCTGTTGATTACTTAGTTCTCGTAATACGTAGATTTGGACTGCATATTACTACTGCTAGGTCGGTTGTAACGATACACATTCGGCCGTGTTCGAGCATGTGATGAAATTTACTTAACTTACAAATGAAGCTATATAAATGAATAATAAACATGAAACCACGGCGTTGTTTACTATTTCGTTCAAACAGTGGCACATAACGTAATGGTTTAAAAAATATCGTGCAAACCTCAGCCCTTTTCTGCAACAAACAAACGTTATCAAAACAGGGTTACCGAGTTGCCATTATAAAAACCAGCGGGTGCAAAATTAAATTTCAGCTTCCCCTAAAATTTGACATATAGTATAAGTAGGTCTTCAATTTTATATGTTCGACCCCATCAATTCTGGCGAATGCGTCGAGGACGAGATAAAACTTCATTTAATTTAGTTTTTTTACGAGTGTAAAAACCAATTAAATTCAGAACCGGTTTCCCGTCGTAAATTTAATGTATTTTTATTACGTATAGGTTCTATAAGACATTATCCCTTTCCCAAATGAAAACAACAAGCTCGTTTCATTGCCTGCGGCTTATCTGAACTGAATTATTGCATCACCATGTTTGCTTTGTAGTTACAATATCATAATTAAAAAAATGCCCACAATGTCACAAAATGGTATGTAATAAGTTATTCGCTGTTGTGTTGTTGAATAGATTACATTTTTTATGGTTGTAGCGGAATAATATGATGTGCCATGCAAAAGCTACCAAATGCATACGATTTAAATACGACAATAAATATTACATAAAATAAATTTCAACCGTTTCCATGAGAGAAACTATAAATTTACCCTTTTTACACCTATTTTATTTTTCTTCATTCTTTATGGGTCTTCCTTGGCCCCTGAATGCGTTTCCTTTAAATTCCTCTGAGTTGTTTTATTGCTGTTGTTCCCTAGCTTTTAATTTATTCGACGTATTTCTTCGCACCCTTGCCCTATATATCGCCTCAACAATTCCTTTTAATTTCATAATATTTGTGGTCTCTATATCGCCACAATGAAAGAACGTTGGACAAAGTGAACATTTTTACATTTTCTGTCAACCCCTTTTTCCACCACCACCTTGCTGAAAATTAATGCACTGTATTCTCAACTACGGTTACGTTTATTTTGCGCTTCCTTCCAGCGTTCATAAATTAAGACTTAAAGAACACAAAATATGCACGCTTTTCGACCTCAAAAGCATCCTATTGTAGTGTATCTGCTATTATTAGCTATTAACTACGTCTCTAATCGACGGAATGAGAGATTCAAAAACAGCTGCAAAGAGTATATTATACTGAATGCACCTGAATCGTATTCGTAAACAAACTGGCCTTCGTGCTTATGGGAAAATGATCTTTAAAGTGGAGTTCAGTGCTTCCAGCTGTGACGAACTAATTTTTGTTCATTTAAACATGGATTTGCCCAAGTTTCTGGGTTGGCTTATAATGGAGTATGGTTAGTCTCCATTCGTTCTAAAATCTCGCAATCGATCCGACTGGCACATTCCAGCCGATTGAAAACTTCCGGAAGTGGAAACTGGTTAATTTCAACGGATGCATGACTAGTGTCGATTTTGGCTGTGAAATTTCGTCACGAGTGCAATTTTCTTACACAATTTGCCTAATGTTAACTTCAGTAATGTACACGCCAGACGGTAGCGAAGTTTCACCAAGTGGCTCGTATAGATGTGCATTACCGCGGAATATTCCATAAAGAATGGGGTGTACGTCCTGGTAATAGTTTTTATTAAGTCGGCATCGAAGCGAGCTTGCATTATCTCCGAACAATTAAGTCGGATACGTGTGGCCGCAAAAACTTTGCTGGATTTTCATTTATGTTATGTGGGGGTCGTTATTATTTTAAATCATGATTTATGGCGGATAGAGACGGGAGATCAGGTGGTCGGACGGGGTAAATAAGGAAATACGTCGCATGTGGCAAGTTAAATTAGGAAAGATTTGTGAGTTCAGGAAAACGGCTGTCTTAAACGTTTCAGGGATCCGTGAATTATTAATAAGACCGCCACTTGAAAAACTAAGCTTACCCCGGCTTAAAACTCCGGCGAGACCAGCTAAACGAACAGCCAGTCCTTAACTAATAGTCCTTAATAATAAGGCAAGTAATGAACGAATGCATATTTTATTACACGCGGTTTCACTCCTTAATGGCATGTTTTTTTTTAATTGCTTGCTTCTTTCGAACAGCTCACACAAATTAAGACCACGACATCACCACGCGAGGTTGTATTTATCGCTCAAAAGAAAAATCCAAATTCCTTGTGAAATCTCTGTCAAGTCTAGTGTTATGGGATTAATGCTAACATGTGCCATCGTAACTGCGAACTTAACGCTATCAAGTTGTAACATGTGACGAAGGAAACAAATCACTTTTCTCTTTATTAGGTCGCTGCTTTCATAGTCGGAATGTGTCTGGAATTAAAGCGCGGCATGATGAATAGTCAGTCAGTTTAATGAATCCCATAAACTGATAAAAAAAGATCATAAATTACAACATTAATTTCAAATAAATCTTCGCATGTCGATAAATATTATGTTACCCATCAATTCGCTACTAAATTGACAAGTTACGTTGCCTGCAGTTTATTTTAGTGTAATTGATTCAGCTTAATTAATTACGATAATGCTTTTGCAATATGATGCAGAACGAACATATTCATTACGTTAATGGAAAATCGCTTTTAAAAGAGTTCGATAAATATGAATCCTTATTTATATTTATCTTACCGACTTCGCTGAATGTTATCTTATTAACGAAACTCCATCACATTAAAGATATTACTATTACGCCATCGCATCGAAGCAAACGCAATGTTTGCAAAAAAAAACGGAACGACGTTTAACAATTCTTTACATTTTCACCTTTGCTTTTTTATATTTAACAATTTTGGTGTTGCCGGAAAGATTTCATTGCATCAACAAATTTAATTAGCTCTTTCTCAGAGTAATTAATAAATAAAGGATAAGAGAAAATACACAACCCAGCAACTAACCACTAACAATTCCATAAATATTTTTTGGTTAAATTTTTTTTAACAGAAAGTTTGTCAGATAATCCCTCAAATATTCTTTCATCATTTATCGCTGGTTTCTGTTCAGTTATTTGTTTTTTCCAAAATTATTAGGTAAATAACCCAAAGAGTCACTCTAAGTTTACGTTGTCTGCTCAAAATTAGACAGTCTGCACGTTTAGCCTTGATGGAACGCAATGTAAGACATTTAACTCGTAATGAAGCTAATAGAGCTACCGTGCCATGGGTGTTTGGTTTCTCATACGACGATTTCTAGAGCATTGAATCATTTTAAAGAAACTAATGACGCCCTGGACAAAGTTAGACATCGAATTACAACTCTATTTCAAGATCATGTTGTTAGGATGCGAGAGTTAGGAGAGCGGTTTACTACAGCAAGAAGCATTTGAATGCAACTATAACTTACAAATAAGCACTGATGCTATAAGAAGACGTCTCGCGAAACACAATTTGCACCCAGAGTACCAGCTCTAACTGTAGAACATCGCAGAGTTCGACTCCAATTTGCCATAGAACATGTCAATTGGAATATCGATCACTGGGAGTGGGTTTTGTTTACGGACGAGTCAAGGTTTTGTCTGCTTAGTTGTCATAGACGCCCAAGAGTTTTCCGACGTCCAAATGAGTGATCCGTTCAATGTGACGTTATTTGGTGAGGATCTGTGATGGTCTGGGGAGGAATATCTTTAAAGGTGCGCACAGACCTTCACATAATAAATAGGGGTTCTCTGAATAGCGCGAGGTACATTACAGAGATTTTGGAGCAATATGTTGTCCCTTTTGTCCCATATATTGGTAATGGGTTTTTGCTGATGCAGGATAATGCAAGACCTCACAGTGCTCGGATAGTGACGGAATACGTAAACGTAATCGTGCTTTTAAAACAGCCCTGATCTTAACCCGATAGAACACGCCTGGGATATATGATCAGACAACGTTTACGAGATCTTCAGCTTCCAGCAGTCAATCATAATCATGTACAAAGACGTTTGATAGAAATATGGAATGAAATTGATCAAGATCATATACGAGGGTAAATTGCAAGTATGGAACGTCGATGTGAGGCTGTAATTTATAAGGGGAGTGGAAATTCCGGATATAAAACATCAGCGAAAGAGTTTGATTTTTGGTGTTACTTTTGTGTGTTCCCTTGCTTAGCAGAAATAGAATTTAATTTTTACGAAACTAATTTCCACTGATTTGCCCTACCTTAAAATAATAATTTTACCATACATTATACGTTATCAATAAATATTTAAGTTGTGCGTTAATTTTGCTGAGTAATGTATACTGGAATCGGAAAGAATTTGAGAGATAAAATACCCAAAGAGTCCACATAAAAATGCTGTGTTGTCAGTGTGGACTTTTTTTATTTTTTTATTTTTTCCGAATGCATAAATACCTACTTATTGTTAATTTTCAATGCAATACGTTTTCATGTTTCTAAAATTATTGTTATCTGCCATCCCAGTGTAACAGGATCTCATGATATAAATATATTACTAATTAGCCTTGAGGTTATCAAGAATGTTTGAAATTTGATCATCTTCTGATTTTTTTTTATTTGCTGACTCCTACTAAAACAATATTATTATATTTTCATATTAACTTCATCCCTTATTTTTCTTGACTTTTCGGATCGTCATTTTGCTCAGTGATTTTCGCGACTAGTTCCAGTGCTCATTGTCAGTCACCAATGTTGCAACTGTTCCTAATTAATAATTCACACCCCTTTATCGCTTGAGGAATTCCATTTGTCACCCATTTCAATGAGATAAAATTAATAACAGTGCAAATTTAATCGGAGCATAAACAGTCGGAGCCTCGATGTATGTATAGTGTACATACACAGGCATGCTGTAAGGGTCGAATGAATTATTTCGGATGCCGTAAACCTTGCAGTGTTCCCATTGTATTTACCGCAAAGTGAATAAAAATGTTTGGCGGATGGTTTGGACCACTTGAAAGACCTAACATTACATCAAATTTTACTCGCCACTCTGGGAGTAATAATTTCAATGAAATTGCAGGCGAGAGGCCTCTCGGCCGAGGTTTCAATACCAGTGTCTGTAAATCTTTGTTTATGACAACTCATCCGACAACAGATCGATCGTGTACTAAAAACATTAAGATTGCGTGTATACAATTATTGGGGTGTTATCGTAAAAGGTTTTATTCCATTTTATCTTGAATGACCTCGTACGAATTGTTGTTTGTCATCTTAGCCAGTTCAAGGAATAAAACCGTTTATGTTTGCCTAGGAATTTCTAAAGTTTTCTCGTTAATCCCTTGTGTATATTTACGGAAAGATTTATAAAATACATTGTAACAACACATTTTGCCTATCCTCCAGAACTAAATGTATAAAAGGATCAGTAATAAAAGGCATGGATCCTACCCATTAGATGTTGGAAATTGTGAAATTGTAACATTGTAACATGAAGTTATTTTTTTGTGTAAAACGGCTGCGTATGAGTTATTTCTCTATTTACTGAAAGATTTATGGAACCTACAGATAGATTTTATGTCAATGAAACTAGAACATTTTCAAAAACGCAGCTCACACCTGAGCCGTCATGTATGACGTGTTTACTCACCCATCGCGGCAAAACATGTTGATTTAAAAAACGGCGTTTCACAAATATTTACGAGTTTTCCACTGGTTCCCTGAAGATTCCATTGGTCACAAGAGGGCAATTATTATTTGCGGACGCCTCTAATTGGTTGTAAAGTCTAAAGTTGCGATCATTGTAATTGTGAAAATGTGCAGGTATCTGCGGTAGATAAGACATTTTCCCTCGGTACTAAATGCTTTTACAATGCCATTATACTTTATTGTCGGTGCGGTTTTTCATCCCCAATTACTTGAATTGAGGTCAATATTATCCCATCGCCGTAATTATTCAGAAACCGAACGATGACTTTAATTCTGGAATTGGTAATTCCATCATCGATTTCCGACACCTCTTCCATTTGACAACGCAATAAAAACTTTGCGCTAAGCTTTCAATTTCCTTTTCATCAAAACTTCAGTGCCATTCGAAAATGTGGAAGTCATTACCCCACATTCCGCCACCACTTCCTGGATTTTAAGTATGCAGTTAGACAGTGAAAAACATTGTTGTGCTTGTCAGAATTCTGACAACGTTTCGCCATCTTGAGTTATTCAGTAGGAACTTCGGAAATAGTTTTGATAAATCGATTACGCCAACATCTCAATATTCAAGTTAAGACTAGCCAGCGTTTCCGGGCATCTGGATCAGTGAATTTATCGCGTTTTCTCTTACGCCAAGACACCTTATCGTTTTCGAAGATTTCAAAAAATTTTATACAACCAGCCACTTATAGGGAACACATAACCGAAAATATGGTTTCGACAGTTCAGTTTCTCTAAGATAAAGAGTACATTTTTCAAACCGGGATACAATATTTATAGTTTTTTTTTTGTATCTGGCTTCCATATTGGTTTAATCTATTTTTGTTTATACATTGGAAATCAAGGGATAAAAAAAATGGTGCAGACTTTATTCAGATTTTTTGCGTATTCTAGCCTCTCTCAATCTCCAGGAATTAAACATAATGGAGATTTTTAATGCTGTCGTAAAATTTTTATATATTTGCCTGATATAAAATCCAATGAATCAATAAAAGCACCTGACGTCACAAAATACATTGTCAGTTACATATTTACTTTCAACAATTTTTTATTAAAAAAAATTGTAAAAATTTTGTTTTACATCGTTATTAGATTTTCAAAAGCGCAGACTGTCCTGGTTAATTGAAACCGTTGTAATTTTTCAATAACTGAATTCCATATTTTCGATATGCAATAGAGCTGACAATTAATTAAATTTGACTGTACGAGCAAAACACCGCTTCGGGTCATTTTAAAAATCATGTTCACGTTAATTGACAAAAAAGCCATAGATACGTTTTTTTCTTCAACCACCGAAACCATAACGGCTGTTTCAAAGGCCGAAAAGCATCCCGTTTTATCTGAAATGCTATTTTGATTGTGTTTGAAGAACAATGTCTTATTGAATCTGGTTTAATATTTATACAAACTCATCTGAGTTAAGTGCATATACAGCGCGAAATTAAATTTATTTTCTTTCCGGAATATTACTTCACTTTTCATATTTTTCCCCTAAGAGCTAAGAACACGAGATATTTACGTCTTAAATTATTATAAAAATAAAGCATCAAAAACAATCATAAAAGACAATCTTCAACGCAAAGATTATTAGTTTTTTTTTATTTTGGTTGAAAATAATTAAGGTGCCTATAAATTTAAATTATATAATGCAACTGTTTTTCAACTAGTTAGCTTCCCATAATATTCTGTCGGTTAGTTTAACACTGACAAAAGGAAAAATTCAAAAGGTACTCGATGTCACTGACAGAGAACTTGAGTAAGTACAAGAGGACGACAAGCCTTAATCAATCTTAGCTCGGTATATTTGGGGCTTTATACAAATTTAAGTGGATTTAAATCTAGCTGCCTTTGTTGGTGTACAGAGCTTATTTTTGGGGCGAGTATCTGCATTGTATTTCATGAAATATAACGCATTGTAACAATTTATTATATGCGTATATTAAGACGATAAATTATAAAAATAAAAAAATAAAATAAAACGGTTTCTTACAATTGATGTTAAGTTTCTAAGTACATTAATTTCTTGTTTGAAACAACATTTGTTGTTTTTAAAACGCTTCGATCGAATGATTCGAAACTGCTTTGATTGTTGGGTGAAACTCAATCTGAAGCCAAGTCTTTCTAAGTACGAAATAGCCGTAACGAAATGACAATTTAATACTGGCCACATTGGACGACTGAATTATAAGTTACATAAACTTGATATTGATGCTTTTCAGTTAGCAAATACGTAAATTAAAAGCAAATATCGGTTATGTTATTCGGTTTTTAATAGGTCTTAGATTTGCGTAAATAGAAGCAGAAAGGACGCGCTTCCACATTTAAACGAAGCAATAGTTAATAGTTGAAAATTTTAAGCGTTCCTATTCAGAACAATATAATTAAATTAGAGAACTATCCAACAGTGTATGGCGGTAGGCAATTAGTTTAGTTGCGTGAACGTATACGTAGACAAAATAGACACATCCCCTGTGCAATTAGGCTTAAACAGTTTCGACAACGGCCGTGTCAAGTCTACGTGCAATTTTCAAACAATGGCTGGAAATTTCCCGTTCGAAATTGGAAAGTTGATCGTTTGGTCAACTCTCGCTGGCAATTATAGTGTGACGTCTACTGGCACGTTATAAGAACGGACATTCGACACCGGGGAATAGATGATGGCTCAACTGATATAGAGAACGACAGTTATTATCTAAGTGTTATCCTTTGTCCTCCGGAATCAACAAAGTTTCAAGTCGTGTCGGCGATGGCGAGAAGTTTTCAACAAATAGACATTGTCGACTCGTCGTCTTATTGACAACGTTAAAATGCTCCAGTTAAAGTCAACAATTTGTGTAACGCGGTCTTACCTTGGAGTTTATTGTGTTCAGTTGTGGAGGAGGAATATCGGACCGTGAGCCGTTGGCAAAGTTTCCTTCCGCTTTAATAAGCTTAACAAGTGGACCTGCACAAAGTTGTATGTCGGCTAAATAGATAATGCTAAATATGTCGAGCCACCTAATTAAACTTAAGTTCCTGACGAAATTCCGACATAGAACACAAGAGGGACAATAACTTGTCCACTATTAATTTTGTAAACGAGACCATATTTCTTCCCACCTGACACAACTGTCTGAAATTTATAGCATTCATGCCATATCGAACATCGACATTTAATATCTTAGTTATTTACGATCTATTCAAAAAATAGGCGGCCAAGGGAGAAAAGACGCAATATACCATGACACTGACAAATACATTAGCGACCGAAGCTATTCGACAGCGGAAAAGAAACAGTTGGGGGATTCTTGTCGGAGACCGGTGTAAATTACACGGAAGTATAAAGTAGGCGTTGAAAAGCTATAATAAGAGTTAAGCCATCGTTTCTAAAACTACGACGGGTGCTAAAGGCCGTTCAGTTAACGAGGTAGAAGCCTGAATTGGTCGATTAGGCCGTCAGTGAAGGCATAACCGGCACTTATTGGCCCGGATATGTGATTCTAGTACCCATTTACCAGATTGATTCTTCCAAAAACTCCATTACTTCTATTCTTCTCCTGTTTCGTCTCATTATTAAACCATCACAATTATCCACAACGAATTCACAACATCACAATTAGCCGACTTTATTATAAACCAGCCGGCCTCTCTTTAAGCCTGCGTAAGTCCCTCAGCTGATAAAACGTCCGTAAAAAAATACATCCCTATTATCGAGACTCCAAAATCTTGTTACTACAAGATTTTGTTTCGTACTCGAAACGTCAACACGCCATTTCAGTTTGAACAAAATTGCAAACGACACATGCGAAAAGACCATATGCAATCCGCTTTACAACAATGCATAATTGAATGTGTGTGCACATTCGGTAACTTGAAACGAACCAGTCTGCACCTGCCACTTCTAGATTAACTAGACGAAACTATCGCATTTTTAATGTTCCATATTTTAGAGTGTAACTTGCTCTATCCCGACTTTCGCTCAAGATAAATAGACTAGTACGACAATATCATAAATTTATGGCCGTATTAGAGCCGATAACAAACAAAACGTGATTATTTGGACGTTTTTAATACCATAAAATTGATTTATCGAATGCAAAATTTGTTTTGCAATTTTTCCAACATTTTCACTGTACGTGAATAGTCAATATTTGGTGCAAAAGTGGCGAATAATATCCTCAATTCCTCTTGCATTTGTGCATTATTACTAGGCTGTTTCCAGATTGAAACTCTCAAGTTATCCGCTTTATATACGAGATTTTAAAAATTGTTGAAAGTCTTATTTTCATACATTCATATGACATTTAAAGGACAAACCATCATTGGATATTTTCTGTCGATAGAAAAAGTTTTTAAAATGTTCTTTAGCCTGAAGGCAAAAACTTTAAAGTTATTTTTTGTTACTAAATACTGTCATTATTTGTACAGAAATATATGGGATGAACTGATAATATTGAACGAATGCAATGCGTCATGTTGTAAAATTAATTTAATATTCTAATGTTCCGTTTACCAAAATTGTTCAGTTAGGAATTTTATTAAGTTATTGAGACATGTAAATGACTGTAAGGATGTAGCTGTGTTACACAAATAAAAATATTTCCTTCACTGTCTTTGTATCCGTTGACATACTGTTCATAATAAAATAGATACTTAATATGTATAGGTGTCCAATTACATTAATTACATTAATTTTCACTATTGGATAAACGATACAGGTGCATTATATCCCATTTTGAAAGGATAATTTTAGTGAATCTTTTACCCCAGTTTTTGTTGTTAACTAACGTAAATCGAATCTACGTTGAAAAATAAGTAAAAAAGGTAGTTTTATTAAATATTGCACCATTTCTAAATTTTCTAGGTTAAACATTTAATAGTATATTATAAACCAAGGTAGAGAAGACGACTATTATAGCTGAAGCACCAAGGTTAAATCTCGAGCCGCGGCGAGGGATTTAAGGTACCGAAGCTATAATAGTCTTCTCTACCGTGGCTTATATATTATTTTTTCCACTAG
>QDEB01003821.1:0-14123 GCA_004193795.1 Asbolus verrucosus | reverse complement strand
AATAATATTCAGTGTTTAAAAAAAGTTGAAAAAGCTTTTAACGATTAGGTTAACTTTTTTAATAATTGTAGACAGAAGGTAGAACTGTCGCCAAAAAAGTGGAAACATTGATTTTTACATTTGGTAAATACATCTTTTTTGTCACTGAAACACAGACGTCGCATTTTGAATATAATAATTAATTGTCACCGTCACAATAAATTTGTTTAAAAGGAGGGAAAAAATCAGAGCGATCTGAAAACTAGAAGATGGGTCGTTAAGACGTGTTGCAACTGATTTGAATGTTAGCTATAGCTGCATCTCCAAAATTAAAAAAAGATGAGATCGCAAACTTTTAGACGTCCCGAACCAAAACGTCGTTCAGTATCATGTTTGTAATTCTATCTTTTTTTTAAATCTTGGAGATGCAGTTGTGGCTAACATTCAATCCAGTTTTGAAACTACTCTAATTTTTTCCCTTTCGCTGAAATGTATGGGGATTTTTACATCCCTTAAATAAATTTATTGCGACACTTTAATTAATTGTTACATTCAAAGTGTGATGCCTATGTTTCGGTGTTACAAAAAAGACGTATTTACAAAATATAAAAATNNTGTAGATAATAAATACACATTTGATCAGTCGTTCCATTTGCATCTTCAGTTCTAAAATTAGTTTCATTAACAGATTTTCACTAAAAATTAAATATAGGTATTTTCATCATAAAATATCGAAATTTTAGAAAAATTAAAACAAGAAATAATTTATAGTAAATGAAAATTATAGTCCATTTTTCTTTAACAGGTGTAACTTGTTACACTAACATTGTTGGCAAAAATTGTAATCAAAAACATTCTTATGTTAAGTAATTGGATCAACCGACATTTCACGAGAACAACTCTAAATAATAACAGTACTAAAACAAAATATTCTCTTTTCATATATTTTTCTAAACATCAAATAAAAAGAAATGGACGAAAAAATTATAATACATTCTGAATATGTAAATTCATTCATATATTTCAAACAAAAGCGTATTTACGTTTTTAACGCTTATTTTAAAAAACTGTGAATAAATAAAGTACATATCACAAAAAAAAAAGATAAAGAGGAAATACTATGTTTTATTATTATTTAATTTTCCGTCCTTTCTAAAATCCACTGGCTTGAAATCTACCAACAAATAAATTGTGATATGCACAGTTTGTTTTCAGATATATTTTTTCAGTTGTATCATATTAATTGGACTGGATCTAAATATTCGATAACGCATACGCTTGTAAAAACCAATCACAGGACAAAGGACTAACCAGTGCACCCTGATAAGCATGTATGGAACACTGGCGGATACGTTATGAATCTACATTTAAATCCAGCTTTATACATAAATAACGTGTGACTTGGAAAAAAACACTATAAACTGTACGTTAAAATTCGTTCATAAATTTCAAATGTAAATATGAATACATTGCTGTTTGTATTTTAATAACGTAAACAGAATTGAAAACAAAACTATATTTTTACGATTTCGAAAATTTTAAATAAATACATTATTTGCTTATTATCAATACAACATGAAGACGGCAGTATGTTGGTTAGCAACACGTAAATCTATCTCATTTTTATCAATTTAGATGACTTATCTTTTCCTATTTTTATTTTTTCATTGACCCAGATAAATGGGATGGAAACTGACATTAAATAAGACTTTTTTTTTGCTGTATTTGGCAATTTGCCAATATTTGCCATTCAAAACAAGAACTTGCTGAGAATAATTTAATGAATATTTTAAGCCTTAGATTTATAAAGAATATTGTTGGTAAATATGCCTATTTTGTTGTTTAATGATTATCCTTATAACTTCAAAATATATCACACCATAAGCATTTATCTTACCATCAATTTCGACGGGACAATTTAAATTATTTCATTAAAAGCAAAATGGAAGCTTATAGAGAAAAGTATGCCCAAAAACCACAAAAAATAACATTTAAGAAAAAATGTAACATCTAGAAGAAATAGATGTTTATGGTAATGAAGACTACCATATATTTAAATCGTAGAAATTTAAAATCTTTTCACTTTATTAGTTATTATTGAAACGAACACCATCAAAGAGAAAACTTCCCGCCATAAATGAATAATTAACTATTTAATAATTTTGCCTTAACTTCTCCCAAGTTAAGAAATAAACCAAAAGAATCAACTTTCTTTTTGAAAATGTCAGTGAATCCAATACATATGATCGACGGCATTTCATTTACAATGGAACAATCAAGTTTCTCGATTTTTCATTCACAATGAACTCATCATAATGTATTAATGTGAAGTTAATTTCAAAATAGGACTGGTCGAGTTCCATTCAGGAAAACAATTCATACTTCATTCAACCGTCACATTCTACATTTTACTCACCTAGAAGTTTAAATGGAATGTTTATTGATGTTATTGTATTAACTGAGAGTAATTTTAGTGGCGGTGATTCTGGTTTAAACGTGAAAGAAAATTTATCGTTTAATGTATGGGCTGCAAATTAGTTTTTAGTGTTATCGTAAATGAAGTGTGAAAATCATTTTAAGCAAAAGGATGTATTTTTGTGTATGTGTTGGAAATCCCACTATTCAGGAGCGACATTACCCCAATTTAGAAACAGTTGATGAACCAAGAAGAATTAAACTAATACAGAGAGCACTAACACTGCAAGCTTTATGAATAAAATGACTCCACAAAACACGTAAACTTACGTGCTTTCAGAAGGCACAACCTGCTCCTTAACAAGTCGCTCGGCATGTGCCGGAGGCGGCGGAGGGTACGGTTGCACCAAAGGCTGCGTGTGATATAATCCGGGCAAGAATTCTTCACTGGTGTCAACATGGTGGGGGCACTGGATGCCTGTTGAGCAAGGCTTTTTGTCTGCGGGCTTGAGTTTTTGAAGACATAATGAGCTGGGCTTGTCGGCCGAATCTCTGCATTCGATTACCCTCACTTGCACCCCTTCTCCGCACGACACTGAACACTGCGTAAAATCATTAGCATTGATTTTACCGGCCGATAATTCACTTACCCCTGACCAGGAGGAGGCGACCCATGCGGGGCAGTCCATCCGATTGCAAGCTTCCTGAAACCATGGTTTGTGTCCGGTGCATTTCTGATCGTTCACCTGAAATGTTGTTTAAGTTAAGATCGAATTCCCAATGGTGCAGTAGACGCCAATAAACAGTTCTGGGAAAGCCATTGCTGCAGTTCCAGCACGTAATCTTAAATCGAAGAAGTTTTCCATCATTTTCATTTGGGTAATTTCGGCAAATAACGATTTTACTGCTCCCGATTGCGCCGTTAAGAGAAATATCGAGAAGCAATTAGGCATCTTTAATGGCTAGAAAATGAGGCAGTTTCATTTATGAGAGGACTTTGTTTATGGTGTAAGAATACATTATGAGAAAATTGTTCAAGTTCGTAATAAAATCTCTTAAAAATAAATAAAACTAATAGTAAATTTACAACAACTTATTTAGAGTAAAGGTTTTCAACAACCGACATTCCTAAAGTTAAATAGGAAATTTATGGTTCCACGAATGTGGATGCTAAAAAATTAATGTAGTACACAACACATCTTTCTCTTAGTTGGATATCAACTCTTCGAGAAGGAATAAAATTATATTTTCATTATTCCAAAAAGAAAAAATTTAAAATTTACAAATGTAACAACAACAGCAGATACAAACCATTGCAAAGATTGCACCATGAAGAATATTTTAATTAAAAAATGTACTTGTCTTGGTTCGCATATACATTTTTTTTTATCAAGAAACAATCTATAATTTAGATCTTGAGAAAAGCAAAGAAAATGTAGTCATGCGATTTTTAGACTTACGAATCCCGAGAAATAAATTTTACTATCTTTACTTACCCTAATTTTGGTATTATTGGCCTCTTCTACGCAATAAACTTGACGTAATTTGGAACCACCACCACAGCTAACTGAACATGGACCCCAATCACCGGCATGCCATCTGAAAGCAAAAAAAGGCAGTAAAGTAACTCAATATTACGTAATGTAAATACACGAAACAACTCTCCTATTGTTCAGTATATGTATTGGTTATTTATTCATATTTCCTACAGCGATAATGCATTCTTTCTTTTATTTAATTTTAATTTGAATATAATTTAGAAGGAATGTAATTGTCGAACCGATCAAAGATTGTGCTCTTTAATTCGGTCACTATAGAATTCAAATGAAAATCTAAATTGTGTTTACATGTATATTGGCTTCACGTAAAATGTTTTCCAATGCACCAGTTCTTATCTTAACATTATGTTTCGACTATAGGTTTAAAACAAGTTTAAATGTATTTAAACGACTGTTCTTTTCAAATGTTATGAGTTGATCTTGAATGGAAGTTGTTAAGAAATTCTTGTTTTTTTGTTGAATCTTCTCAATGTTTTTTGTAGAACATTTTTTTATTCACTCAGGCACAGTGAGTATAGCAGAGAGAGGAATTTACGCAAAATACATGTTTTGAGTTTTTTTGTTAGACTTTTTGCACAGCAGGAAAATAAGTATTACGAAAAGAATCATCAAGTTATTTAATGTTTTTGGGGAAAATACACTTTTGAGCAAAACATTTTTCTGAAATAATAATGAAATGCACGGTAAGAAAAGGTTTTATGTCGTTTTATATATATATAATTTAGCTAAATGTTGCAGACTATTAGACTTGGAGGATGTTTAGTCATGGGATTTATTCCAAAATATTTCTTCTTTTTCAGCATTGCTTAACACTTGTCAACTTTCCTGCAATTAGTAAGTATTAAGTAAGTAATCTAAAAATGTTTAAAATGAAACAATTTTCACTAAAGCTTGTAGCAAAACGGTCGGTAAGTTAGAGTTTCATTCTTCTATGAGTTTTTATATTATTACTTGTTTTATGTCATTTACATTATTCATTGTTTTATGTAACATCTGTATTATTTTCTTTATTCATTATTCAAATACTTATTAAAGTTAAAGCCTCTTAATTCATAACTTGATTGTGCCTTATCCAAGTTTAATTTTTGATGAATTGAGAAAATTATTACGTATTTTTATTAACAAAATTCAAAATATGTTTTTTTTTGCTTATTATAAATTTTTTGCAAATACCATGTGAACGGAAGTTTCAAGTTATGTATGTCAAAATTTTAAGAAATAAAGCTGTTCCAGGCAAAGACAGAGTTATGAAAAATTATGTTTAATATAAATACCTTCGTAAAAAAATACAAAATGCCTATTTTCAGCAGTTTTTAGAAAAAAACTTCAAGGGCAACATTTATGATAAGAAAAATTTTAATAGATCAGAATTTTATAAGTTGACAAAACAATAGTTTTTACTATAAAGTAAACGAGCTTTTAAGGGTTTAGTTTCATAAAGAAAATTACCTGATACTTCTTTGCCATCCAAATCTCTAATTATGCGATGGTAAACGTAGTTAAACACGTGTAAGTAACATGATTTTAAAGCTGAAAACCGATATATGCTTCAAATAGAGGCTATTAAATGTCTGAAATATTTGGATTTTGAAGGGTGATTTANNTGGAAAACACTTATATGTTAACTTTTTTAATACTAAAAGGGTGTTTAAGTTAATCATTTCGCAAATTAATAACTTTATTTCTTCAATATTAGAATTATATTTCTTATTTATTTGTTTTAAACCATGTTTTGAACATTTTACTTTCTTTGTAGAGTTGCTATAATTAAGAAACCGCCCGGTAGGCATTACAGAATTTTTTACATATTTAATAATTTCGGTATCACTTCCTAAATATCCTCTAAATAAAGCTTAGTCTCTAATTGTCGTGGAGATATATCCTGCTTTCATTTATAATTCAATGGAGCAAACATTATTACAGTATACCGTATTTATGTCTGGAAAGTTTCAAAGTTAACCGTCTTAAATTAGTCGAGCCACGTTCCTCGGGGCTGTATGCTTAATTTACAGCAAATATTACACAAATATGCAAATTACCATTGCTTAATTCCCGCTTAATGGTCGTAGTATTATTTGAGATACCCACAGTTTGTTTTTATTTGAGCAAGTAATGCGCTCTCGTACAAGAAGTTAGTTACATTATTAAACCCATTATTGCGCCAGAAGTGCCACAAAATCGTCAGGAAAAATTAATTTAAATTATGGTTTGACATACGAGAAGGTTGTGTTTAAAACTTACTTAGGGGGACAGTTATGGGTGTTACATTCCACTATGGTTGAGTCAGGCTTTTGTGAGTCGTTACAAAGTTCCTCCTCGACTTCCTCTCCCGTCACCCGGTTCTGACATAAGGGACGTGACATTTTGTAGCCTGGAATCAAATGCAGAACTTGAGATGTATTCGTTAACCAACAAGGGAAGTTACATAATAAACGTTCCTCTACATATTGTGTACATTGAGGCAATGATATAATTTGACCTCGAATGTGTAAAATGGTTATATGAGATGTGTCCTTTTAATCCCGAACATAACAATCTTGGAACCGAAAATCAATGTTTTGAATTTTAATTTTTTGCAAATTACCAGTCATTCATTCCTTGCAAATAATATACACTGCTTCAATCTCTAGAAAATATTTGTACTGTCTTTTACATTTTTTGTTAAGTTGTTTGTATTCTTTTAATTTTATTCTTTACACTCACCCGTAAAAGCGTTGTTACCTTGAAGTGTTTGTTCTAATATTATTCTTAATGCCATTATAATCTTTATTATGAAATTGTAGTAAATAGTGTTAATGTAATGTAATGTAATGTAATATTCGCACAACAGTTTCAAAATAACAAAGCTTTCACGAATAAAGAACATACAGATAATTACTTTTTTATTTTTCTCATAGCTTTGAGCACCATTTCACTTCCCAAATTTAAATATAATTACATTAAAAACAGGGATTAATTAAAAATTGGAGCAAAGCATGTAACGCACTAAGGAGTTGTGTATCTACAACATATGATCAAATAATAACTGGGTATCCTAGTCGTATAGTCGTATTTTCCTTAACACATAAAGTTATTTAAGCAGGTGACAGTACTCGATTTAAGATTTAATAGTCAGTTGTGGTTAGGTTAAAAAGAAATATTACCATTTTTTTAATTTTCTATTTTATTTGTTCTCTTCTAAATTAAATCAACACTGGTGTCATCGATTATGACATTTTTAATAATGAAGAAAATACAACTGATTAGATAAAAGAGACAATCTATATCACAATACAAGCAGTTTTTAATTTGGACTTTGAGAATTATCTCAGAAGAAAAAATATAGAGGAATAAATTTATATGTTAACTTCATCCGTCCTTTTATTTAATTAAAATTAGAGAATTAATAGGTTAAAAAGGTGGTGCTAAATTAAAATGTAATTTAATACATATTTTCCACTGCATATAGGTCGGAATTATTAAATACTGTCATCGTAATGGGACAGTTATTGAATGAAATGCCTTGACGTTAATTAACTATTATTGCATTGTCAAAGAATACCGTAACTCATTTAAAATATTCTGAAAATGCAGTAAATAACTGTGAAACGTCAGATAGTAACAAGATATTTCATGGAATGCTCAAATACCAAAATTCATAACTTTTGTAAATTGAAATTTGGTGGAGGCGCCGGGTTATCCAAATATTGGTTCGACACTTCAGTTATAACAACGCGACAGGTGATCTTAAAATGGCAAGTAAATTTAGACAAATTAATGACTAAACCATCACAGTATTTTTTAAATACTGTTCTTTTCAGTTCTTCAAAAGTCGAAGCAATTTTCATTTTAATTTAATTACTATTACTACGAATTCTAGTCGTTCTTATCAGTAATTAAATTCTAAAATGAAATTACCTATTTCGTTTACAGTAAAAATACAAAAAATTACATTCAAAACAATTGCAAAGACTATATAGAATCCCTCGGTACATACAGACTCACGAATGAAAATGTGAAAAGGTAAAACGAGGTCCTTTATAAAATTTCACGATTGGTGATACATTTTATTTCTATATTACTTCACAGGTATATTTACTAAAGTCGTAAAAGATGTACGTGCTTTGAAATAAGTTGTATTTGTGTCAGATTTTATGACGGGTTGATCTCCAACCCTCCGAAACTCTATAAACATGTCTGAAAGAAGGACACTAATACTTCCAACTTACCTCCTCCACACGTTACTGAACATAAAGACATATACGTCAAAGTCCAGTGGTAGAGCGGTCTGGAACAGGAAGAACCATCCCCTCCACAAACTCCGCACTCATCCACTTGCTTCGTAGAACCAATTCTTAAGTCACAGCCGACCCTCTGGAAAAAATAAACAAATAAATCAAACACTTGTTTGAGAAGGCACGCTAGACACGTCATTTTATATGTTTTGGCTACATTATTTATTTATGTAAAGCGATTGTGACAAATTTGCGCCTTATCTATTAGATTCCATCTCTATTCTTAGCTCTCAATTCACACGTGCTTGCAGAAAAGTCTATTGAGAGGTTCGGGGCGCCTCTCGAGACCCCAAAGCGATGAATAAATGAGAGGTTTGAAGTGTATGCCGCTCCTGTCATTCCACCCGGCTCTTTCCATATTAATACCGCACCATTCTTGACTTTTGAATAGTCTTCCAGGACGGGGTGTTACTGGAGTTTCATAAAGATCAAAATTAATTGGAAGAACCCTCCAAGACAAAAGCCAAAGGCGGTATAAAATTTCAACTTATAATTGGACAAACGAAAGCGAAAAATCGTTGCTTTATAATCAACTAATTGAAACAGTTTGAGATTGTATTAATTAGATCACCACGATCTTGTGCAACAACTTCTGGTAACTCGAAGCGCTGCAAGCTGGGATTTCGATTATTGGTTTCAGTCAGTGTTGTAGGTGGTAACAAAACTCGATGTTTAGAGTGCGGGAGGATAAAGGAGTAATCTTTCTCTCAAATGAGTTGGGGGAGTAGACGCTTGATATCTGCTCTTTCCTGACAGATTTACGGAATATTTGTGCAGTTACACATTTATCAGAACATTTTTCAAGGCGAGGTCGCGTCAATCTCGACGGAAACCTCTAGTCAAGAACATAAATCCTCGCAGATGAGCCAACCTATCTACCCCCAGTGTGTTTTACGAAAAACATCGTCGAAAACGAGATTTACAAATCTGAATAAAATTAAATGTTTACTGGCCCAATAAGAACAGATAAAGCAATAAAATCGTTTTATTGCTTCTTTGTTTAAAGACGTAGTTAAGCTTCGATCATGGCCAAAGAGGAATTCGTATCAAAAGAATCGCGTACATAAAAAAACAAGAAAACTATGCGTATCTCGCCAAAAAAATCTGATTTATTAGAACTTGAATAATGAGGGGGGAGAAACGTTGGTTCGCTGAGTAGTCACGTTTTTTCTTTGACGAAACCGTATTGTTAAACAGAAAAACAGAAAACATATATCGTCTGTGGAAAATCTAGCTCCAGCAGTGTTGCCTGCTCTATAAATTAGAGCAGCTTGTTAGCGGAAGTGTGGCAGTATTTCCGCAGGTTTGTTTATCTTCTGTTGGCTGGGAATCACGACGTTGTAACATAAAAATTTATTTCAAGTCTGCATTAAAATTTTATCTGTTATTTTAACGGGCCGAACAAAAAATATCTAGTAGCGAATGTCGCTATTGTTGAATTATTATAAAGAAAAAGATGTTACCGTTGTGGCGTTTTATGGAATGTAAAAAAGTTTATGTTAGAAAAGTTACAAGAGGTTCGCATGCACGGTCTAAATCTTCATAATGTAAAAAAAAATCAGTATAAACAGCAATTAGGGAACCAATTCAGACTTTGATAACAAGTTTTAAAGTTCGCACAGAAATTTTGAAGCTATTCAAACCCTATTAAGCGCTACATTTGACGGTTGCTCTATGTAAGACATAATGCTGAGTGAAGTTGCAAAAATTTTAACTTCAAATTATTATTTCTTGATTAATTTTCTGTCTGGGTTTAACTTTCGAAACTGAACGCACCTATTTCAAAACAGTTTCTTATCAGTTGGCACTGCTATAAAATTCAGTCATAAACTGCTCCAAAAATTGAGCTGTAATTTACTGTGGTGTTGTTGCCTAAACCTCTTTATGTAAACAGTTCTATGAATTAAAATAAAAAGTAAAATCCAAAATTAAATTGTCGTTCTCTAATCGAGGCGTAATAAAAGTCAAACTGGGTAAAGGATGTTTCAGTAATATTTATTCCAGTCAGTGACACCGGTCGTTTTCTCTCTAGGGTTTTTTAGCACTTTATTTATTCTTTTCTTCTTTGTCCTTTGGTGGATGCTTTTTGAAATTGCACCGTCATTCATCATAAAATTCATTATTTATACAAGATCATCTCGTTGGTTGCAGGCAGAATTGGTACCGCATTGTGTTCAGACCAGATCATCCCCGGGGAAAAAAATTTATTTCCGGGACCCGTCAGGGATAACTTGTTTATCGATACAGAAATGAATTGCTAATAATAATCCAATTTGTAATAAAGATCTCTGATAGGAACATGTTTTAGAATATTTTCCCAGTAGCATTTTTCAGTTAAAAGAACTATTTACTCATAAAACGTTCCATATGTATTCTTTATTATTATTAAATTATCAATTAATATAACATCATTTGTCGGTTACAGAATAAAGTATTTCAATTAAAAGCACAATTAAAAGAAAGCTGCATCGTAATTAAAATAAATTTTTACGGTGATTACTGATAACTTTCAACATCTATAAGACCCAGAAACGACAACTTACTGGATATTTTAAAATTGTTTAAAAATAATCATTATGCACCATAATACGCCTGTCTTTTAGTTTTACCAAAAAATACAATAATGACACCTACATGTATTCGCCTAACATTTGAGGAAAAAGTTGAGTTTAATGTTGGTGAAAGAAGTGATATTTAAAGATGTTTGAATATCTACAAAATTTTGTAAAAATCAAATTATTATTTCTCAGATGATATATTGATTGGCATCTATAACTAAATATCATGTGGGAATATAAAATGTTTCCATTAGGAAACATTACCTATTAGGTAATATTATTTTGATATTTTCTTTTTCATTTTAAATTCATTAAAACTTATTTTGCTGAAATAAAATTTCACCGTAGTCCTTTCGTACCTGACGAACATGAAGAGACTAAAAGTTCTCTTCGTTTCATCTTGGGTGTCCAGAGACTCATTTTATAGAAACTTTGTAAAAATCTTGCTCCTTATAAACGACAAAAGAGACAGATCTAATATTAATCATCATTATTTCAGACATCTCTTAAAGTTATTTGGTCATTTTCCATGATTAAAGGTTTCATTCTGTCATTTGAATATTTTACAGGGCTCAGACTGCTTGACCAAACAGTGAAAAGTTTTTCAGTAAATTATTATATCATAAGCCTACTCTTCGGCATGGCACATACAGGGAAAAAAATTTCACATTAAAAATTAATCATAATAATTTCCTCTCATCAAAGGCTAGCAGTAACTTAAATTTCAACGTTTTAATGTGTATTTTAATTTCACTATCGCCGTCTACAAATTTCGAATTCAAATAAATTTTATCAGGCGAACGAAATGGTTTCGAAGAACACATTTATCTGCATTTCTCATCACCACCTCATACCACAAATCTTTTCGATGTCTCCATAACACTACTTGTACCTTTCATTTCCAGTTATAAACATTTAACGATCTTGGAGATGAAGCATGCACTGTAATGGTTATTAATACACTAATCATTTTAAAGAATACAATGGAGTCGTTTTTTTATATTTTTTTTTGGATTCATCTTATATTTTTTGAAGTTTTGAATTTCACGCCAATTACCGTTATTTATCTGAACATATCAGGTTCCGAAAGAGTCGTAAAAAACATGGAAATTGTGAAATCGGGTCAGTAGAGCATGAAATTTTTTAATTATTTATTTTGCAAAATTTAAATTAACATTTACCAGTTGGTATTTATTAAACAAACTGAATACACCTTTGTCCGTAGCGTGCACGAGGCAGTTCATCCACTTTCATGCTAATAATTTAAAAAAGGGGATTTCGGGAGAAGCTCGAAGCGTGCATCAATTTATTTTATTGAATGGCCGAGTATGACACACCATCCATTTTAAACTCCATCATTGTGAGGCGTAATATGATGCATTATTATGAAGTACAGGAATTTCTATTTACGATATAGGTACAGGATGGTATCAGCATCCCAGATTTGCGTCGCTCACTGTCATTGTTACCGGAAATATCCTGCTTACCTGACATTTTCCATCAATACACATGTCCAAACTTCCTGGTCTGCATCTAGTGCCGTCATGAACTTTATCCGCTAATTTTGCCACCACGAGGACGGGATCTTCATTGGAACTTGCATCATCGATAATCGGCTTTCCTTTGCAGGTGAGGGAGCAAGGATTGCCTTCGTCGTAATGCGGTGACCACTCGTAAAGACTTCCCTGATAAGGACTGGTGTTGAACGCTGAACACTGGTCTTCACGGAATTCGTGGGATTCAGGACATGACTGCAACAAGAAAGTGGTTCTTAGATAAAGTAAGAATCACAGTAATTTGCATAAGTGTATGAGATAAGCGGATAATAAAATTTAAATTGTGAAATTTTGGTTCGATTCATTTTACAGTCACCATTTGGAAAAATTTCTAATTATTTTGATCTGCACAACTAGTCATATCTTATTAATGTGGTATTTTGATATGAAACATGACAAGCAGCAATGGCGCTTATGAATTTGAAAAAAATGCGTTTATTAATAATTTTTGATAACTCGAAAAATTTAACAAACGTCACTCGATTATAATTAAACAGCAATATTTCATAAGGCGGCATGAAAAAAACCTCACCCAACTGCTTATAACTAATTTCCAATTGGTCTAAAATTCTACATTTTTCATGTTTAAACTTTTACACATGTGTCAAAGACTTGTCAGTACACGACTGTCAATTTTTCCTTTGTTTCAGGGATAGGTAAATAATTATTGAATCTCCCATCGTAAATACAAATAAAGAAGAGGGACTCCTGGAAACCATGGTTTCAAGAGTTAAAATATCAATACTGCTATCTTTGTATATACACAGGTGCCTTGAATATATAATTCAGACTAGACATTCCGCTAGCAAAGTACAAGTTGTCCATCAACACAATGTCAAACACAAAATATACAGGTCGTTATAAATATTTGTAGTCAAAGGCAGCTGCAAAAACAAATATAAATTGACTATTGCCGCTATCCAGTCATAATGATTCGAATTGTCTATTCTTGACATATCTGACATTATACTAAATTGGAGGTTATGTAAAAAAGTATTCTTTGAATTATTTATTTAAACAAAATAGTGTACATTATTTTGAGGCAGGTTGTTTATAACTTTGTAATAAAGTAAGTAGGAAAGTAACTGAATACATAAATGTAGTTAAATCTAGTAACGATAAGTAACCAATGCAGCCAACAGTCAAAAACACAGCCCTAAAGTTACAATTTCTTAGTAAAAATTAGGCAATATTTTCTAAACAGTTCACAGCCGTCTTTGACTAAACAGAAAAAAATATTTCTGTTAGGAATGAAATCTTTTTTCTTAAAATTTCATTGCATGTATAAATATGAAGATTTTTTAGATATTTTATAATATGTAATAACAATGGATTTTAATCAACAATGTTATTAGATATAATTTATTTTGCTTTAATCTGACGACATACACAATTATGTGTTTAATAAATTATTACTATTATTATTAAAATAAGGAAGATGTTACTATTGCGGCGGTTTGCTATTTCCATTGGTTTAAAACCGCAGGTGTTGATTAAAGTCTGTGATTCACAATTTAATTTCAGTGTTTCGTGAAACAGAATTTGGTGTTGCCAAATATCCCGTATCTGTGAGTGTGGGAAAATTTATACTAGAGTGCAGCACAAACACCGTGCCTAATATAATTAGCCAAAGCCGTGCTTTCCTTTTGGCAACGTGTCAACTTGCCAATTAATACACAGATGCTTTATACTGAATTTTCGTTTTAAAACAAACAGAAGAAATTAAGGAGTGTTTACAAATTAATTTCAACAATGCGGTAGTTACTTTCACAAATTGCCTAC
>QDEB01003731.1:0-13033 GCA_004193795.1 Asbolus verrucosus | reverse complement strand
TCGTCCCGAAACATCTCACTCGTGCTGTAAAATGTGAGTTACTGGACTTGTGACGTAAATTACTATTAATGTCTTTTACCTCTATTTTTTTTCTTTGTTCCGGTTAATGTTACATTTGGAATGCATAAGTAACACCAAATAAGAAACTCATTAATCGGTGTATGTGGATTTTTAGAAAATCGGATATTCTTATTATTTATCATTTATGCTGAAATAATGTGCTTTATTAATGGAAAAAATTTTCTGTAATAGATTTTTATAAAAACAAAAATACGCACTAAATTTGTAATATATTAACATTAATGTTGAATTTGTAGGTCGACTACACTGTCTAAAAAGTGATAATTTTCATATTTTTTCTTTGGCCCAAAACCATAATTGTTTACGTTAGAAAATATACTTAAATTTTCACATAATTTTGAAATAAAAACAACATATATTCTATCTAAATAAATTCTCTGTTAATAACTTTTACCTACTGACTTCATTCCCGTAACCGAATATTTTACTGTATTTATTTGCAGAATAATAAACAAATTAGATTTTGTACACACCTATATAATTTTTATAAAATGATTTTTTTCGTCAACCACTAAATAATATTTTATTATTTTACACTTCTTACAAATAGATGAAATAAAGTTTCGGCATTTTTACATTTTTATTCTATTAATAACAACAAATCCACATTCTTAACATTTTTCCTATTGATTATTTCATATATTGATTTGTACTGTACTGTTGCTAACATTTTGAATAATTATCCCAGAAATAGATGGTAAATGTAACAGTTGAAGCATCACTCTTGATTTCCATCTGTCGTAAATCTTCATGTCTTTTGCCCAAATGAATTTGTTTGGAAATATCATCTTTATCTTCTATACACTCTTCTACCTAACTTTCAGCGACGCTGCCACTTTTCCACCCTCCGTGAACCGACTAGTAAAGAAGCTGACGACCTTCGAAAGCTATAGCCTGTATATGGGGGAATCCCAAATGCGTAGCTATGAGACTGGGAATTTTAGAGAATTGGTTGATTCCTACCTTGCATTTTTCATTTCTATATTGAAGAAAAAATTGACGATGAGAAACATTTTTTGGTCGGAGTACAGTATATTTTCAAAGAGGATTGAATCCGCCATTCATTTTATCCGGAATTGTAAAAGTTTGCTCTTCTATTTTGGTGTTGGAAATCTTGACAATTAGGATCTATCCTTTATCTTCTATGTTTTCAATTGTCATTAGTTTCAATTCCTCATGCCGACAAAGTTCCGATAATCCAGTTAAAAATGTCACTTTCATCATGAGAAATTTTTCATCCAAAGCTTCTGATATAAATTTGGTTACTTCATGTCTTGAAAACACTTATACCTCTTTAGGGTTACAGCTAACAGACTGCTTCTTCAGGAACGCGTTCAATTTCGCATATGTGCTTATGTCCACATTGTTCTTCACTGCTAGAGTTGCCTTTAGTAATCCATACAGTAATCCGCAAGGTAAACTCATAATCAATTATTTAAAACTCAACTATCACTTTCATCCTAAAAAAACTAAATCAAGATTTTTTAAAATTTTGTAACTGCTTTTACTTAAATATTTCATTTACTCGTCTATTATTGCATTATTATTAGATTTTCTTAACAGTTGTTTTTTGTTCTTTTCTATTTTAAAGCTTATTTTAACAACGATCGTTTCAAGCTTTAAATAAATAACCTTTAATTGAATTTTTTAGGAGTAGGTATACCATTTTTAAAATCTTGAAAAAATTCTTCAACTTAAAAAATGTATTATTCATATCTAAAAAATATGCTGAAAGATAACAACTGCATTTTTCAGATTTCGGTAACAGTAACGCGAACATTCATTACATTTAATTATTATTGCTATAATTAACTGAATATAACGTCTTAAACGGGGCAAAAATTAATTATTATAACTTAATTATTAAATCATTTTTAATATTTGTACTTACATCATATTATGTCCAGTAGTAATTACGCACGAGTACAGTTTTTTTGTAAAATTAATCCAATTTTAATTTTTGCAGAAAATTGTTGCTTCAGCACAACAAGTATTCAAAATAACTTTGTTGGTCACTTGGAAAAGCCATAAAAAGTGAAATGTACTGTTGATATATGTTATACATTTTTAACAACAACGTAAAATTTATCAAAATAGGCAGGATGAATTCGAAAAGAATTTCCTTCCAAATAAATGGTTGACAAAAAAGTTTTCAATATTTGTTTTAAATAACATTGTAATTACCATTAAATACAGATGAAATGAAACATTCATTAACCATCAGATTTAAAGTAAATAATATAAATTTTTGTATTTATTTACGATGTAAACAGAAAATAAAATTAACTATTCAGTATAATATAAATAAATCCAACTGATGACTAAAACAAACAAATTTATATTTAGTTTGCATTTTCGTATTACTTATTTGGACATTATGTTACATTTTTAAATCCTCCTTTAATTTTGTTATGTTACATGTAAGGCATTTAGCAAATGTAATTTTTTGAGAGCTTATACACATTTATTGAAATTACTTAAAAATTTAAAAGTCACTTTTATGTCCATAACATAAATTACAGCTTGTTAGCTTCCTACATTGACGGATTTAGTTATTAATATATTGAAGTAACTGACAAAGAGATTACAAATCCAAATAATTATGTTATGGACAAGAAACAATAACACGTCCAGAAGGTAATAATGTGAATTGCCAATGGAAGTGATAGTATGGGGTGATGCTGTAGAAAAACGCTTGTCTGTTTATGAAAGATACTGGCTTTAATTTAAATTAAGTATCGTTGATCCATCTTTGGATATCACAGTGTTGTATCTTACAAATCCTGCTTAAACCTAAGCATAATAATTATGAAAGATAAAAAAAAAAAAATACACAACCCTTACATAAATGGCACTTACACAACACATAAAACGAACATTGCAAAACTCATCTGGGTAACTACAACTTAAATGACTAGTACAAATTCATAAATAGGAAGATAATCAACTACTTATAGGTAACGTAAAAGTAGTAATGCTGTACGCATATAAAATAATCATTCTCAATGACAAAATTCGTTACGCAAAATGTTGACGACAAATAAAATGTTATTGTTTTTTAATCACTGAAACGTTTTGGCAATTTTTTTTATATTCAATAATATAATACGTATTTATTCTTTTGTACAAAATAACAATTTCAGACAGAGGCGTGGTGTTTGATTCAAATGCTGTTCGTAAACTTCAACCATAACACTACCTTATAGCAAAAATGCATTTAGAAATAAATTTTTAAGCTTTGGATATCTTTGGTACTACAATTAATTGAAATGATAAGCCACATTGATGCAGTGACAATAATCATAGCTAGAGCACTACAAATTCAAGGCAAGAATCTTTATCTCTTAAGGAATGCTATAATCTCATTGCATCAAGAACTTTTTTTTTAAATACAGGTACCAAATTTGTTTGGTGCAAATTTTAATTCTTAGAGAATAAATAACTTTTACCATTATTACATGCAAGTATAAAAATAAGTCCGTTTTCGATTTTTAACCAGAGCAAACTTCAGAATGTTCATCCCAAGCAGAAACCTGCAAAGGCAATCTCTTAAAGAAGTTTAGATGCAAATTATTCGTTCTACCTGACAGTCCCTGCTACAATACCACTGATTGCCACATCCCGCACAAACAAAGAGAGCAGATTTCTGATTGCAGCCTTGACATTGAGGGACTTCATCTCCGGCATCTGAGCTATTATCGCCCCTTCCTCTTCCATCAAGCACTTCGCTGCTTTCATCGATAACCAGTCGATCCGCACTGTCTTCAGCTTCGTCCTCTTCCTGAAACAATATTCAAGTTATTTTTTTTTTACCAGAATGTACCTAAATCCCCACCTGTGCAGCCGATTTTCCTTTGAGAGGTGATTCATATTGGGCGCCGACCGGAGTTATTGTTATTTCATTCCTGGCCTGCAACAAAAAATGTAATTGGAACAATCCTTCCATATAAAAGCAAATACCTTGCTGGTGGAAAGTATTTCGGAAATGGACATATTAGCTGGATTGTTCAAATTGTTTGAGATGGTAGCAGTGTTGGGAGAATGTGAATTCCCTCTTTCCGGAGCGGTAAGAAGACGAGCTAATGTGGGACTGAATGAAGTTTTTGTGTTTGTTTTTGATGGACTCTAAAATTCAGACTGATAGAAACTTTCGTGTAATACAGCCGAAAAACGTACCTTTGTCAAAATACCGTGTAACAGAGAATTCGTTGGAGCTACAGTATTGGTAGTAGGAACTGGATGAACTGTAACTTCTGGATATGGTGGCGGGGGTTTAATTGCGTTTTGGATGAGTTCGTGACGTTCACTTTGAGATAGTTTGGCAAATTGTACAAGCATGTCTTTGAAAGATGGCTCAGCCGTTTGGGCCGTGGAAGACTCTGCACTCGAAGGTCTTGAACAATCAGTTCGACTCTGAAACAGAAAATTTATTATTCCTCAAATCCGCATGTTAAACAGAAATTACCGTATCCATGGCATTTAAAAGTATTCCCAATTCGCTGTTAACATCCAAACCCTGGATATTATGGTGGACTTGAGCTCCAGAACCCAACGCCAGCGAGGAAAAATTAAGAACGTGGTTGTTTGGATTCTTGCTGTCGTTATGCGAGTTTCGAATTCTGCGTCCTCGCCGCGGCACCGTTTCAGGATGTCTTTGTCTATAATCGGCAATAATAGATTGGACATCAAGGACAGGTCTCTGTTTATTCTGCCTGTAATCAATGGATCCGTTCATTTCTTGAGAATACTGTTGAGGTTTCGGTAGAATATTCCTGTGCTTGTTTTTGTCAAATCCAGAGTTGACGTTTGGTATTCTTAGAGATTTGTTGGGATTCGTCAAATTTGCTTTTAAGATACTTTGGTTCGATACATTCTTTAAACCTACACTATCAGTCTGAGATTCACTGAATAAAATTTCACCATTTTCGTTCTTGTCACTGTTCAAGAGCATCACTTGTTTGCGTCGCTGCATTCGCAGAAGCAGCTCCTCTTTCATTTTCTTCAAATGGATTATATTGTTCCACTCTCTCTCCTTCTCCCTGGCCAGTTCGTTCAACGTTCGTATCTCCGCCAAAATCTGTTCCGTCTGAATCTGCAACTGCTCCACGTTATTACAATCGGAATTTTCGATGAAATCGTTCAAAATCTTGTCGCGCGAGATGAAATTCTCTTCTATTTCCATTCGCAGTCTCTTGTTGGAGGAATCCTGATTTTCCGATTTTCTTTTATTGTTGGGAGTTTCCTCGCTGCTTGTGTTACTGCAGCTCTCTTCGTTTACGTTGTTAGCTTCCAGGTTGTTATCGGTTTTGTCTGCTTCGCCATTTTCGGGCTCGTTCGGTTTGTCTTCTTTTGGCTCTTCGTTTTCGGTGTCTTTCTTTGGCGACTCTTCCGGATTGTTACCGCTAACGGAACTTTCTTCTTCAAAGCCGTTTTCTTCGGGGTCCGTGCTCGCTTTGTTGGCTTCTTCATTGTTGACGCGTTCTTCGGCATGTCCAGGCGACGAAGGCTGGACGCTGCAACCTTCTCGAACGTCTTCCATTATTTGCATTTTAGTCAAACTGGAAAAAGCAGAAGCGATTGAAATAATGTTAAAAACAGAAGCTTGCAAATTGCACGGAATTGATTGCGTGCGTTGTCAGTGTTGATAAAATGTTTGTTTACAGAAGATAAATAGGTACATATTGCAATTGTGTTCTATCACATTACACCTTTTTTACTCGATTAATAACTAGATCTGATTTTGTTCGAATGTTCTGCAGCGAGCATTGTGCTTTTGTTACTGGTTAGTATCGGAACACTGTCGCAGAAAACTTTGAGCTTCACTGAAGAGGTTCGCTGGAACTCACTTTTCGGGGAATTTCCAATGTTTAAAGTCTGCATTCGGCATGAGAACGGCTCTAGCTGTGCAACACGTGCATGAGTTTCGATACGACGCGGGAGACCCACACAAAGACGCCTTGGAACACCGCGAACATATCAGAGTACTGAGAAGTAGGTCGGTATCGCGCGGTCACGGACCCTCGGGCAAATGAACTATAGCCCGAACACGTAGAGGGGGCTTAGAAAGCCGGTCGCTTCGAATTCGGCTTGCGAAACTCCTACGCCGATGTAAATAAATGGCGAATACCCACGGAGCGAAATAGGATAACCATCCGCCTGCGCTCGAACTTACTCTTGAGGAAGTCCTCCCGAGCTCTTCCTCGGCAGCTTGGCGGGCACGAGGCCGACGGCCAGCAAGATGGCGATGGCGCTCTCGGGAAGCGTCTCCTCCTTCAGGAAGTCGGTGGGAAGGTTCCTGTCGGGCGCGGCGCCCTTCTTCAGGCGACACCTCGTCGGCAGGCCTAGCAGCTCGTGCTGGACATCCCGCTCGTAACTGTCGTCCGTGAAGTGGCGCGAGCAGATCCTCGCCGTGGAGCAGTTCTGCACGTACTTGCCGCAGGCCTGCACCCAGCGAGCTCGCGTGACGGAGTCGCCCGGAAAGCGATGGTAGCGGATGGAGCCCCCTTTGGTCTTCCGATGCGAACTGTTGCAGCCCACCACCGCACACTGAGGCATGTCCTCGCACTTACATCAAGTTTTTACAAGCCACTTTTAATACAAACGAGGTTCTCTTAGCGAGCTAATTGATATTTCCCTAAAATTATGAACGTGCATAACGACACGACGGGCTCCTTCCCACGCAGTATCTACACCGGATGAAATTACGTATCGTCCAAATAACCTTCCGCTCTCACCTAAACGGAATCGCAGCGTGTTAGCTAAAGAATAAACGTGATAAGAGAAGTAGGTCATCTGCCCCGATTTACCGTCGTTATGACGATAATCCGACGAACTTCTTCCATGGTACCTGATAACTAATTACTTGGAAAATAAAGTGAGATGGTGACGCTTGTTTGATGTAAGAGAAAAGATAAGAAAGAGGCCATGACACATAACGCGCCACCAACATGACTAGCACAGGGTCCATCCTGTTTTGAAATTATTAAAAAACAGAGTCATCAATCGAATCTCGCTTATCTTACAAGATACACGAATATCGTTAAATGGGGACGAGTTTCGCAATTTTATAATAATAACCTGCAAAACAAATTTAACTAATCTCTTCGATGTCTGCGTTTCCGCATTTCCTAAAGGATTAAAAAAGGATCCCATTCTCAGCATAAAAACCGTATTTTCATTTTTATTTTGATAATACCAAATAATACACGAAAGAAAAAACAATGCTTACAAATGGTACCCGATGTCAGTTAATTGATAAAATATTACACGCCACGGTATGTCAAGCTTCTTCAAAGACAAATGTGAATAACCGACTTTGTTTGAAGACGGAATAACTGAGATTATTATCTAAATGAAAAATAAGGTAAAAAACAAATTATCAGGTTTTTTATCTTAAATGTTCATTAAAGTGTTGAGCTTAAAATGATACATAATAATCAGGGCCGTAATTGTGTGTTTATCTCCTACAGGCACAAAATACGTTCAACATCCAATTTATCACCACCAAAAACATGTTTTTTTTTTTTTTGTTAAAATATATAATTTTTCGATTATGGGTTTGTCTTACCGTACTAATAAAAGTGTATCACTTCATAAACTTTTCTGTCAAAATCGCATGGGTTTCGAATTTGTACAAATTCTTCCTAAAAATATGAATTAGCGCTTAAACGTTTATTAAAAAAGTTGAATAATTTAGTATTAATTTGAACTTTGGTGCATAAACCGTTCTGCTACTCTTTTTAACTCTTAAATATAATTAAATAGGCGCTTTGAAGAGTTTTATGAAAAAATCAAATTGTTTTTATCGATGCCTTGAACTAAACAAAAAGATTGAATGTATTCTTATGACATAATTAGAAATAATATGTACGATTTCAATGTTGCTCTTTATAAAATAAGATCTAAAACCAGTTTGCTATTCATGAAAATTTTTTAAAAACTTGATATCGGTGTTACAACTATCACAACAATTGGTTACGAGGTACAGGAACCATCCGATAAAACATTTTACAGTTTTTTAAGATTACGATATAATTAATAATGACATTACGCCTGTTAGTTATTAATAAATCTAAAAGATTGTATAATACATTAAGTAATTATAAAACAGCATGGAATATCATTAAAATAAAAGATAAGTTCTTTTAAATCTGTCATTACAAGGAGAAACAACTGTTTTTAAATATGCATTAAAAATAGAAAAAAATTACTGCAGATGAGAACATAAACACAACCTTACATTCTTTTTTTTGACTGACCCATGGTAGTGATAATGAAAACAAAATATATAAACATAGTAATCGTAATAAAAAGATACTGTTATGGAATTTGATGGCATTTAATATGTATATTAAGTCTAAAATTATTATTGGGTCTAGGTTTGTAAAAATTAAATTCTCTTTTTAAAGTAGCTTTAGTGATGTCACCTGGATTACCTTTTTTATCTCGGCATGATTTTAAAAACTACACGTAATTCTGGTAATTAATTGTTATTGTCTTACTGAAGTGAGTGAATTAATATTAAAAAAATTAGTATGCAGCTATTACCATCTTGTTATATTGTACATTAAAACAAATTATAAGTTTGTATTTATAATTTTTAATTAGCTAATAATTAGTAATTTTTCATATGTAAGCAAGTGATACAAATCTTGAAAACTGCAAAAATTAGAAAATTTTGTCCTCTCAAAATTATTCCTAACGGTCCACTGACTTCAAAGGTACTGAACTTTCCAACAATTCCATGAAAATTCAGCAAATCCATCTGTTTAATTCATGACTTCAGAATTACATAAAAAGTGAAGTGTATTTCTTTCCACCACTAAAACGATAAGGCACTTTGAAATTCGTCAACTTATCCAGGTGCTAAATTTAAAAATAAAGTAGCAAGCATTTCCGGGTTGAACACGAAATCGTACAAAATTTTCACGGTTCATGAACATAAAATTTTAGAATTTTAATATCTAGGAGAGTAATTTACGGCATGAAATCCCGTTAAAAGGACATCTGCAAACTTAATCTATGAATAAAAAAATAGACCATGAGTTCGTGTTGCTGTATACAAGTTTGTTTTTATACACACTCCTCTAACTGGAAAATGACCAATAAAGCGGTACTAATTAACGTGTTAACTTCTGCCGCATACTGACTACATCGATAACCAGTTAAGCAGATCGGTGCCCTTGCAAATTAAATTAGCATTTCCCTTAATATCGAAAGTGGCCCGAAATTTACTAATTTTAAGAGCAACGAAATTTACAAAATTTGTAATATTTATCCACTAAACCTGAAACACCTGAAATCCCCTGTAAAATAATGAAATGTTGCAAAACTGTCCTATCTATCTTCGATAGAATCGTACAAAAGCGATAACGAATCAATCACGTAATCCTGTCTTGGTCGCTGTATCTTACTCATTTCAAAGAAAAATGAAACATAAATTATAAATAGGCGTAATTAATTTATTCGGTCTTACCGTGGTGATCGTGGGTTATTTGTTAATACTCAAACCTTACAAGATGAGTGATTGTGAATTTATTGGTGATTTAGAAGTTAATAAAGCTGAATTAAGGGTCCAAGTTGAAAACATTACGTTGTTGTCACTTTCGAAGTAGCTAAACGAGAAAAAATGTTTTGAATTCTTGTATTTAAATATGTCAATAAATGGGGATGATAAACTAGTTTTCGTCGCATCACCTGGTATGACCCATATGCTGCAGTATTTTACAGCGTCAATAGTTTGATTTGCTGCGCTTCTGCGAAGAACTGCTTAAATCATCTCCCTAACTGATGAAAATAAATTATTGGATGTGTCGGTCAAAGGTACTTTTGATTAGGATAATCCAATGAATAAAACGCGGACGACTTGAATTTTGAAATTTGGTTAATAAAAATTCAATTATTCCGTGCCAAAAATAATAAATATTTACACAAGAGTTAATTTTTGCATTTTCTTAATAAAAAAATTAGAAACGTTTGTGTAACGCGAATAGTTGGTCAGTCCAAATATTTTTCCAATCTGTATCAGTAACTGTAAATCGGTTAACGAGTGCGTTTTTGGAATAAATAACTGATAATTGTGTCACAACTATTTGTTTTTGGACCACTAAACCGCTCACATTGCGTCTAAAAGCGGCTACAAATTTTTCGAATGATTTTGTTCAAAACAAATATTTTGATTAGATCAGTAGGTAGTGAAATATGCACGAGATGATTGATTAAACCGAGGTTGGTGATGGAATGACTTCGCGAACGTTACCAAGAAGATCCTTCGAGACTGCCCCTTTCTTCTCCCTTAAATGGACGTAAACGGTCGAAAATTGATCGACATTGGCTCCCCGCATTTTATTTCTGGCACAATTAAAAATGTCGCTATTATGAGTGAGTAATGCGAAGTGTTGTATAAATTCCGTTCAAAATTCCTAGACGTTTCATTCCTAGCCCGTCTCCTTGAACCAACCGGCAGGGAGCGCCACTATTTGAACGGATACTGTTGCAACTTCCGCTTAAATTGAAAAACCATTAACAAACCTAGGTGACAAATGGCGAAATATTTGCTCTTTTGACGGATTCCGCGCAAAAGCGGCACTAGGAGAACCTCGCACTATTGGTGTTTGGCAAACTGGAATTAAAACCACCACGTGGTACACGATGGACTCTTCACTGGCACTTCACCGGGTGTTCAGAAGTCGCGCCGCTTCTCCGCCTGCGGTTTACTCCGGGGAACCGCAGATACGCACTGGTTGAGCTCAAGCCTTGGACCAGCGCCGCGCCCCACCAAATGAGCACCGGTGACGTCACGAGCGTCTATCCGCCACCGCCTAGATGATCGATTTTGTGCAATTAGATTGGAGGAGATGCTCCCAGACCAGATCGCCCCAAACGTTCTACTCTGGTCGTATTGCATCGGCCTCGGGGTCAAGTAGAAGGTTAATCGACAAAGAGACTGTCTTTATTCGACGTCCGTTGGCGACGTCCTCGCAACTTTCACTTGGCCAATTAAAAATGGAGGCAAAAACTGCAGCGAGCTCCTTTTCGGAGGGGTGAACGAACGGAGATGCCGCATTTGCAGAAGTCACACACGGAAAGATGTCCGTTTGGACTGCAATTAGGGCCTGCTGACTCACGCCGGAGCTGTTGCAGTCTGGGACCACATCTCGATCAATACATCCTCAACCCTCAACCTCACACCCCACGTGTGCTCCTTGTTCGCCCTATTCGGATCAGGAAAGTTAGCGCCATCCCCACCACCCTCGATTTTACTACTGATCAAGAGTTACCAATTAATCATCTTGGGCCTGTCACGTGCAATAACGAGGCCTCGGAATGTATATATTACGAACCATCACCAGAAAACATGTTCACTTTCCAGTCGGGAAGTAACGAGAAGAGAGAGCAGATTATAACAATGCACACTTGACAGCAAAATCCGTTACTATGTACACCAATTAGGAATGATTGGCACTAATTAATTTGTGCATATTTTGCATATTCACCAATTTTCATAGTTAAAGAAGTAACTAGAAATATGTGGATACAGTTTTCATTGCCCTAATAACAGCATTTAAAAAAAAATCAAAGTTGAAGGCGTTTTTACTGTTTTTGTTATTTAATTTGATATGCGATCACTGACTAGTCATAAGTCATGATCGTGATTCTGTCAGTATGTAAGTGATGCGTGAAATTATTTTTAACATTTAGAGAAATTATCCATCTCAGATGACATTGCCCCCTGCGCGTCAACTGAAAGAAATGGTTCTTACAGAAAAAGAAAAATTAAAATTTATTATGAACTGGAACTTTAATTTCCATATTAAATTAAATTAAAACTAAAATAAACATGATTGTGCATTATTGTCCTGAATACTTGTTTCGGATATGTAGCAAAATCGAGCAGAAAACATATAAACCCGTCAACAAATTAAAAACACTTCAACTTGTTTCGAACATTTAAAGCTTTGATAATTTCAAAAACACATTATTACAAAATATGTAAGAAATAAGCCAACTATTTTGTAAAAAATTTTTCTTTAAGATGCATTCTAAGAAATTAAAACCCCTTAAAAGAGAATTCAATTTCTTTTTGATTTGTCGATAATAATTCCGAATCGTTGTGAACTGTAAAAGCGAAATTTCTGTATTTTAATTTTCCAGTATAATGGCTCTTCCTCACAATTTCTGACAAACATGTGTTTATTAACAGTTACTATTACTTATTCTAGTGAAAGCATAGCTCGAATAGTCCGAGAGAATTAATATAATTATGATCGGACTCACATTATGAGACTGTAAGCCATCCGTGAAGTTTGGTTTTACAAAATAAAACAAAAATTTTTACAAAAAAATCACCGTTGGATAAGTCTCTGGACTCTTTGAACATTAGTTTGCTGGTATCAAAAGTATTATTGATTTTAAACTTTTTTCTTACTTACAATTAGTAAACAATATTAAATTATCTAAACAATTTTGTCAATGTATTTTTTTGGTTGCAATGAAATTTGGACTTTTGGGGTAAAAGTGGGATATGAAAAATTCAAAAAACACAAATAATATTAACCAAGTTTCGGCTCAAGAGGAAATGACATCAAGTTCGCAATTTTAAAGGCTTTTAATGAATATTTTTTTACGATTAGAAATATATTTTCCCATTTTTATCTGCCGTACTGTCAAAATCTTTATTTTATAAATTTGACATCCAAATTGCATCTGCAATTTTAGAAGAGCTAAGTAAATCGAAAAGTATAACATTTTTCGACAAAATGCACAAATGCAGAGTTGGTCTTAAAAAATACTTATATTTTGCGAGCTCGTAGTATCGAAAAATGTTATAACCGCTTTTTTATTCAGACTTAGCACACGAAACAAATGAAAATTAGAAAAAATATCCATATTTCTCGATATTTAATCGAAAAAGTAGATTTAAATTTGAAAAAAATGTGTATTTTACTATTTA